>CM021105.1:522217943-522517663 GCA_007115665.2 Sequoiadendron giganteum | reverse complement strand
GTCCCTAGGTGAAAACTGAAAGGTACCTTTGGACGAAGAAATAGTAAAAATAAAGGACATATCTGATGAAGAAAACCTCTCTGAGGCACCCAAGGATGGAGGTTTAAACATTCTCCTAGTTAAATAGGAAAAGTCACTAATGCTAGTAGAAGAGTCTGTTGAAGTCAACATAAATATAGAAGAAAACCCTCAGATAGTATATTCTGTGGCATCATTGACAAAGATAGAACAACCTAAGTTTCGGTACTTCTTCACAAAGAGATAGATAAAATTTGCATGGTCATATACAGACATGCCTGGGCTGGACCTAGACCTAGTATTGCACCATCTACCATTACAACCAGATATTAAGCCAGTCAAATAGAAGTTAAGGAAAATGCATCCACAGATTTCCCTACTGGTCAAAGCAAAACTTAAGAAACTTTTGGATGTCAGATTCATAAGAACCATAGACTATGTAGACTAGATTTCAAATCTTGTGCTAGTGACTAAACCAACTGGGGGCACCCGCATTTGCACAGACTTAAGGGATATCAACAAGGCATGTCCTAAGGATGACTTCCCCTTGCCAAACATTGACATGATAGTGGACCTTACAACATGATACATGATGCTATCCCTCATGGCTGGTTTCTCTAGATATAACCAAATCAAAATCACAGTTGAAGACCAACACAAGACAACTTTCACGTGTCCATGGGGAACATACTATTGGAATGTTATGCCTTTTGGGCTTAAGAATGCAGGAGCTACCTATCA
Source organism: Sequoiadendron giganteum (assembly GCA_007115665.2). Taxonomy (NCBI): domain Eukaryota; kingdom Viridiplantae; phylum Streptophyta; class Pinopsida; order Cupressales; family Cupressaceae; genus Sequoiadendron; species Sequoiadendron giganteum. The sequence goes on along the minus strand of CM021105.1, from coordinate 522,516,904 downwards.
ACAAGCAATGACTATTAGTTTCCATGAATTTTTACATACTCTCATGGAAGATTATGTCGATGACATTATATCTAAATTAGTAACAAGGGTAGATCATTTGAAATTTCTAGACAAGATATTCTAGAGGCTAGAGAATTACAACGTCAGGCTAAATCCAAAGAAATGTGTCTTTGGAGTGAAATTAGGGAAACTTGTAGGATATATCATTTCCAGAAGAGGCATTGAAGTAGATCCAAAGAAGGTAAAAGCTATCATAGAAATGCCTCCTCTAGTCAGCATTGGTAAACTAAGAACACTATAGGGAAGATTACAGTCTATTAGGTGCTTCATTGTACAACTAGTAGACAAAATAAACCCATTTCAACATTTTCTCAAGAAAGAAGTACCATTAGTATGGACACCTAAATGTCAAGAGGCTTTCCAACAAATCAAGGATTATCCGCTCACTCCACCTATCTTAATGCCACCTACATATGGAAAACCATTGATACTATACATTTTAGCAACTTAGTCAGCATTAGGAGCCCTTCTTGCACAAAATGATGATCAAGGACATGAACGGGAATTGTACTACATCATTCATACCTTGGTGGGATATGAATTAAATTACAGTAACATAGAATGTTCTTGTCTTTTGGTAGTTTTTGCTACTCAAAAACCTTGTCACTATATGCTAAATCAGCAAACAATGTTGGTCACAAAGATTGATCCCCTCAAATATCTCCTAAGTAAAGTAGCATTAACAGGCTGATTGGCTAAATGGGTTATGATACTTAGTGAGTATGACATCAAATATGTGGAGAAGAAAGCTATTAAAGGACAAGTAATTGCAGATTAGTTAGCGGATGCACCCATGAAGACAAACCATCCTTTAGTGGCTGATTTTCCTAATGAATTTATATTCAACGTTGACACTAGAACCGAAGGGAAATTATACTTTGACAAGTCACATACAAATTGTGGTTCAGGAGCAGGTATCGTATTTGTTACACCTCAAGGAAATAATATTCCTAAATCATTTAGGATTGCTTTCCCTTGCACCAACAACATAACAGAGTATGAATCCTTAGTGATAGGACTAAAAATGGCATCCCAATGGAAGATTAAGAGTCTACATGTTTTTGGTGATTCTTAGCTAGTAATCTAGAAAGTAAATGATGATTATGAGACTAAGGATGAGAAACTTGCCCCCTATAAGCGCATGGCTGATATTTTCAAGTAGTACTTCGATGAAATAAATTTTCAAAAAATTCCACATATTCAAAATAGGGTAGTAGATGCTATGGAAACCATGGGTTCCTTATTGGATATTCTGAGCAACTTGCCTAAGTTTGAGTTTTTGGTTGAACAGTTGTTTGTCCCTACCTATGATGTCCCTAATTCTACGATGGTGTGTACGATTGTTGGTCCTACTTCCCCTTGGTACAAAGATGTATTCAACTATCTAAATGACCAAACCTTACCATTAGACCTGTCAATCAACCAACACATAACCTTTATCCGTAAGTCATCTAAATACACTATCATTGGAGATACCCTGTATAGACGTACCTTAGATAACACCCTAATGATATTTTTGGATGCCGAAGAAGTACATGGAACCTTGCGAGTGGTGCACGAGGGTATATACGGATCCCATTCGAGTGGTCCTACTTTAGCCCATAAGACTATGAGATTAGATTATTATTGGCCTATAATAGAAAAAGACTCATATATCTTTGTAAATAAATGTAGACAGTTTCAGATACATGAAGATTTGATAAGAGCACCAGCATAGGAGCTTTGTCTGATTACATCACCATGGCCCTTTTCCCAATGGGGACTTGACCTCATAGGTAAGATACACCCTCCATCATCTAATGGCCATAAATTAATCATATCCGCCACTGAATACTTCACTAAATGGATTGAATCTATTCCCATGACCTACATCACCGGCATGCAAATATCCAAGTTTATCCTAAACTATATCATTTATTGGTATGGTGTACCCCAATCCATTATCACAAACAATGGCTGCCCATTCAAAAACAAAGAAGTACGCCATTTATGTGAAGAGTTCCATATCAAACATCATTTTTCCACTTCGTATTAACCATAAGGTAATGGCCAAGCCAAGGCATCTAATCAAACTATTATTAGAATCCTAAAAAAGACTACCATTGACACTAGCCATGAATGGCACCTACAACTTAATCATTCCATATGGGCTTACTGCACAAGCATTTGTACCCCCATTGGCACCACTCCATACTCCCTAGTGTTCGGATCTAAAGCTATCTTACCTATTGAGGTTGAAATTCCTTCCCTGAGGGTATCCTTGAAATGTCACATTGACAATGAAGAATACCATGTATCTAGATTACAAGAGTTAGAATTGTTGGATGAATGAAGATAGAAAGCACTAGATCATTTGCAAGCATATCAAAATCGTCTTCGTCATAGATATAATAGGAAAGTTCTAAATAGACAATTTTACATTGGTGACTTGGTTTAAATGGAGAACCCCAATAATCAAGTTGAACAAGAAAAGCCAAGTAAGTTTGAACCTAACTAGTTAGGGCCCTATATAGTCATATAAGCTTTTGGATCAAGAGCATACCAACTCTCTACCCTTGAAGAAGAACTACTTTTTTCACTAATCAACAACCTTCATTTGAAGAGGTTCTATGCATAGCTTCTGATAGTCTTTGTCTTAATCGGAAAAATACAAAAAAATGGTTACCTTGATGAAAACCTGACAAACAGGCATCTTTGTAAAACCAAAAAAAATGGAAAAGAAATAAAATAGTAAAGAGAAATAATCTATCCAATAGTGAAAACCACTTCGGTGGTGCTATGGATAAGTACCATGGTGAAAACTTGGCAAACAGGCACCATGTGTATTCAAACTCGCTCTTTCATCTACCATCATTCCAATTAGACTTTTCACCATCCCTCATAATAAATGGTTGTCTTATCCATTACTTGGAATGATTGGCATCAAGTCCATTCTATCACATTCCCTACTCCATCTCGCATTTACTATTCCCAACTGGGAAAAATCCTTGTTCTATGCCATGAGGACCTTGTACATAGCATTACACCATCGGAAAATGTCTTGAAAAAATTCAAAAACAGTAGAAAACCTCAAAAAGACAAAAAAATCAAAACATGTTAGAAAATCCCAAAAACAGAGTTAGGTCAGTGATGTTAAGTCAGTCATAGACATAGTCGAATTACATTTCCTTTGTGACTGGACGTAGGCAAGGCCATCAGTTGATGTGCCCCCGAGGCATTAGGTTTGTCTGTCTAGGTTTCTCACATCTCACACACATTAAAAATTATGACTCTTTGTACGTTCAAAGTCATTGGCCATGTTGAACTACGAGGTCTTTGTGTGTGCAACATAGGTAAGGAAAATCAATTGATGAAACCCCGAGACCACACTAGGTCAGTCCAATAGGGTTTACCACATTCATTATCACATATGTTGCATATCATCAACTTGGGTGCATATCTTTAGTAAGTTATGTCATTTAAAGTTGGGTCAAACTATGAGGTCTTTGTGTGTACCACATAGGCGAGTTTAATCAATCAATGAGCCCCTGAGACCACATTAGGTCAGTCCTTTATGGTATATCATCTCAAGTCATACATTGTCAACACACACACTCAAATCAGTCAAGGAATCAAAACAATTCATGCATCAACAAGGAAAACATCTCAAAGTCATCAAGTCAATATCAAACACATTGTCAAAGTGATCAACTTATGTCTTAAGCAAGATATATATTTCTTGTCAATGGACATCGTCAAATTTTCATAGCCTCATGTAGCTTGTCACATCAATGTCATCAGGCTCCAACATCTTATATGATACGTGTCTTTCTGAAATTGGGCTTTGTCCTGCCTAACACAGATGGTCACTAAGTTGAAACAAAACTCAACATCTTATGTCATATGTGTCATCCCTCACATTATGCTATGTCAAACATAAAACATCAAACAATCCCACAAGATCAAGTTTTGGTGAATACTTTTATTTGGCTTTATGACTTTATATATTATTTTTTCTTATCTTTCTATCGATTTGTGAATAAGTCCGGTTACTAGCTTTCTCAAGGATGTCTCAGGATTTTTTTTCTTTGGTTGTTGTCTGTCAACTATCTTTTTACCTTTGGATTTTGAGTCATCTTACTGGTTTCCTCAAGGATGCCCTATCAAGGATTTAGAGGAGCAATGACGTCTCATGACCCATATTTTATTTGTTTGTTATTTGTGGTTTGTCTCAAAAAAATGACTGGGGAAATTTTGTCCTTAGTATGAGTTACGACACTCCTTGTCCACAACTGTCTTTTTTTCGCAGATGGATGACTTTGTACACTATGGTCTATCTCATATCATGGTGTGTACTATCCATTTGTATCAGTCCCGCCCAATGATGATAAAATTGCAAGCTTAGCATATATGGAAAAATATCAAAGATCATATGTTTTTCAATCAACCACCTTTCTTGTTTCTTACTAACATTTTGAATTATCTAGGCTAATATTTCTTCTAGTCTATATCTTCATTATCCTTATCTATTTTCCCCTAGTCTCTTGTCCTTCATATTCTATTCCTCTCATTGATTTCTGGAGCACACTCATGTTCTTCAAACCCACCTATCATCTTGAGGGGGCATACCACTACCTCCTCGTCACTCTCCCTTTCACTGGGGCATATCTTTTCTAATGATTTTCTTTGACACAACGCTGAAATGACATTATATCAAAGAGGGGCAAACTGTAGACACCAAAAATTGGTCTAGGCCTGTGAGCACCACTTTTGACATAATTTTATAATGTCCATGGTCATGATTAAATAATATTTATATTTAATTACCTTTCTAAACACATATTACCTCTATTAATTAAATAACCTTTTAATTATTTAATTAATTCATTATGGCCCTTTATTGAACTTGATTAATTAAATAAATAATATTTATTTAATTATGTCGCTAACTAATTAATTCTCCTTTCTTAATTAACTAATTTATTATTTAATTACCCCTTTGTCATATTTCAACTAAAGTTAAATATTTACTATTTAATTATTCGATTAATCATTTTCAACAGTCAATTAAATAAATTACATTATTTATTTATTTAATTCATTTCAATTTTAAATATTGAATTAAATTAACATTTAATTCATAATTAATTGTTTCTATCACATTCTTATGTCATCCAGTTATCTAATCACTCACTCACCTTTTGACTCAAGATCTATTTAAATCCTTCAGTTATCTTTGAATTTGATATCTGATTGTCTCTGCAAGGATACTCTTTGTCACAACCAATCAATTAACTAGTTCTAACTCATATGAATGAATGTGTTTATTAATTAAATATCTTTATTTAATTAATTAATTCATGTATGCATTCGAACGGATTATTCTTTGAATTATAGCTTTGTCTTTTTCATTCAGAGTCGTATTTCTTCTATTTTCGAAGACTTCAATTGAAGATTAAATTGTTTATTTAATCTTGAACTCGTGTTCATTCTATTTTTGAACAGTCTTGACACAATATTAAGTTATTGTTCTAATTTAATCTTTATCTTGCATAATTTCCTAACTCACGTTCTAACTAACACAAAACTCACATCATATGGAATTCATCAATATCGATTGTTGATCTCTCTTTCGAATCTGAGCCAATCGTTCAAAAACCCAAAATCTATAAATTGACCTATCATTATCATTATTCCTCCTCCTAAAATTAGTACTCTTGAGAAGAACCTATTATATTCAATATTTTTCTTAGACAATACATCTAGGTTATGCTTGCATCAATACTAAAAATATGAGGGCAAGAATACTGAGACAAAAAAATATAGGACAATCAAGATAATTCGAAAAAGTGGATGCATATTCAATGAGATTTTTCTAGTTCTAGTTTTAATTGTTTCATTCATTTTTACTCATTCTTAGTTGTTTGATTTAGATTGATATTTGTTAGATTAGATTTAACCATCTTTCTATATAGATTCCCATTTATTCTAAGTTACACATATGACTTTGAATTTTTAGGCTCTAGAGGAAATTCATTTGTACTAGAGACTTAATAGGCTACCCTCCAAACTAAGTTGCCGATTTTTTGGTGGTTTGAAATTCCCAACCCAATTTCACAAATAATCTCTAGGATTTCCATTCCTAATGATCAATTATTTGGAGGGATTGGCCAATGAACAAGTGAATGTTTGAAATAACTTTCCCTCTACACTTTGTGATCTACAAAACCTAGGAGGGTAGTCCCTTACAATTTTCTTAAGATCTCCTATTATGAATTATCCTATACATTGTAATCAACATATTTTTTGTATATAGATTTTCTTGATGATTATGAAAATCTCAAGATGCAGAAATATCCTGTAAGCTATTAAAAAATTAATAGCAATAGAACAAGAAAAGGCATGAAATTTTAACAAATAAATTCAAATCAATTTAAAATAATTTTATTGTTCTTTTTATGTATGACCTTTGATATGAATTTAGACACAAATTCAAAATATTGGTGTCTTAACCTAGGGAACAAAGTCAAAACAAATGTAATGGAAGTATCTTAATAGTATTTTACCGAAGAATTTGAGAGATATTCAACAATTCCTTATACTATTGCACTCAAACATACCTAACCAAATCTACTTCAAACTCCTTGCATTACCTCATATAATTCTACATTCTTACTTTATAATTTAACTCATTCTTTGAACCGAGGATAAAATAAGAACATCCATCAGAGGAAAGACAATGATAATGACATGAAAGATCTTTGATCATTTTTATTCATAACTTGTATAAAATTTACATCAAGAGACAATTGGCTAGAAAATTATGCCATTGTATTCAATAGATTCTACTACAATTAAGAAAAACATGCAAACTACATGTAATTTAGACCTAAGAATGTAGAAAAAGAATTAAACTCTATTTTTTGTGTCCTACATTACAAAATTTCTCAAAAATATATGTGTAAATGGACTTGAATTCCATTTTATAAGAACAAGGGAGCAACAATTTTTGGGCCAAGTACACATGTAATATTTTTAATTTGACTATCAATTGCATTTCAAAGTATGAGCACACTTTCTCATGAAAGGAATATTCTAAGGACAAACGTAGTTATATTTACTTATTGTAATCCCTGCCCTTTCCAAAAAGTTCTTGATATTGGAAGTTATACAATTTTCCACTTCCCTCATCTCCCAATTAGTTAGAGAGATGACTTGGCATGTAATACAAAAACCTTGACCATTAGAAGACAAAATCCTCTAGTTAAAGCTATTAGAGAATCCTGTTGGTGTTGATTAAGTATATAGAACAAAAAAAATATTCCACATCATCTGAGAAAGCCTACAGTTCTAGAAGGTTTCTTGTCCCACACATCATATTATTCCTTAATGTGTCATTTTAATGCAATAAATTTATCCAATCTAGTCCTATATGCTCCATATTTTCTCCTCATAGAATCTACCTCGTAAAATTCTTCCAAGAATATATTTGTGTCCCATACTTTATCATTACAACTCTCTATGAATTCAATATCTATGGGACCCACTTCATAAATTAGAAATACCAATTTTTTAGTGATTCTTTTCACTTGTGCTCCAATCCTCATATGATTTCACTCGACCATTTACATTCAAGATATCAGGAAGAATTCCCAAGTTACTCTCATTAAAAATTTCAAGCAACTCTTTTATTTTATCCTGCATAGGGTCGGCCATTCCTTTGTATTTTGTTCTATTCTTCATAGTCTAATATGTAGGAATGATTTGTTCTATTTTATTAGGGTCATAATTAGATCCTTTGATAACTTGTACCATAGAATTAAATCTTGGAATCCATGTCTGCATTAGACTAATGGTGTATGTTCTATAATTTGTAAACATATCAAAAGCTAAAAGAATCAAAGAATATTTTTTGTGAACAACATGATTTATCTTCAAAATTTTACCCATCAAGTTTCCCAACATGTTGGAGACCATGTGCACATTCTCATCCTTCTTGTATTTCATATAATGCTCAATTAATTCATTATACACTTTCATCTTCTCTAACAATTCTCTCTTGTTTATTCTTGCTCTAGAAGAGGTGTTGCAAAGGTTCTCAGTACCAATGACCTATCTTGATACACCACCATTTCCAAAGATTATTGTGGGGGAGATTATGGTGCATGATGTTTTATCTTCCATTATTCCATTTATTATTGCATATTTTGTATCAGAGGCTACATTCCATGTTTAACTTGTTTTTGTATCATTTTCAACTGTAATTACTATTGAGAATTTTTTTTCTTGTCCTTATTATACTCAATCAACATGTCATTTTACATTTCTTAAAAGATTGATTATAATGCTCTTGAAATGATTCAATAGTATCTTTGTTAAACTTAGCAAAATTTACAACCAATGTGGCTACCTCCATTGCAATAGTATTAACTACTCTTTTTATTATCAATCCCTCTCTCAAAAGACCAACATGATCAACAACTATTGTCCATTTATATTTGGGGAAAGAGCCCAAATCACTCGTGTGTCCCACTTTGGACTACGTGTCACCCCATATAGTGAAAATACTTGAGTGTTATGTTTTCTCATAGCATCAAGGGCAATAGCTAATTCTATGTCCCATTCAGGTAATAGGAGAACACCACTTTCCCTTAATTATTTTCTTCCTTCATCTTGGGTCATCTCCTTTTTCTCTATTTTCATCTAAAAATCCAACCTTTCTAATATTTCATCCCTTGATTGGTTTGTAAATTTAGATATTTCTTTATTTAGCCTTTTCTCAAATACATCTATTTTTCTTCTCCAAACAAATTCCTTGAACACATCACTCTACACAATGGTGTCATCATCCATAATTTTTTTGCAAGCTTCATCTCTGACATCACCAACATTATCAAACCCTCCTAAAGTTTCCTTAGTAATTCTATTCTCTAGGGATGGAAAGTCATCATCCCTCTAAGGAGATGGAATTTGTTGCATGATGTCATCTGAAGTCACAACAACTTCTACAACCTTAGAATCTGGTGGATAATCAACAATTCTATAATTTTCAACCTTCCTCCTATTTAGTGAGGATTACCTTGATGGTGAATCAATATTAATGACATTATGCAGTGGAGAGGGTTCTTCCTAATGCACTAGTGTTGAGACTCCTAACTCAACTAATGGGCAATGAGAAGCCCTTGTTTGTTCTTTCCTCACAACTCCCTTAGGCCTCCCTATGAAAAAATAAGGCCTATTTGTAGGCTATTATGTTGGACTCTCCTCTAGTACAAGGGATTTTCCTTTATCCTTTTTCTTCTCCTAAGCCTTGGGTGCCTACCCAATAAATTTATCAAAATTCTACAAGATGGCCTCAATTCCTCAGACTGAAACATCTATATCTATGTAGCCACCCTTGAAAGAAGGGTCCATTTTCTTAGCATTTTAAAATTTCTCAAAATAAATCCATTTTTCATTTTTGGTCTCAAGGGTGAGTGAATGATCACGAGGGTCCAAAAAGTGGTGATATGGCGAAAAATAGGTGACAACATTTTTTTAATGCAAATTTGATGAAACGAATTGGGTTTATTGAGAAAACTGTGAGTTTTCGAAAAATATAAGATTTTCCTTATTTGGAATTAAATAAATATTTATTATTGATTTTATACAAACATTTTGACTAAATTCTTGATTGGTAGGCTAATTGAAAAAACTATATAATTCTTAAACTATTTCACATTATTTGAATCAAAAAGATGTAGCACATTTTATGCTTCCCATACTATAGGATAAAAAAATAGAAAAATTGAATTTCATAAATTTTAGACCAAGTTATGGTGGTCAAACAAAAAAATTTAATATTTTTAAGAAAATTTAATAAAAGAATTCATGACTAATTATTTATTTACAAAAAAATCTGGCACATCCGAGCATGTGTCCTCTAGTTATATTGAAAGTTTCAAATAAATATAGTACATTTTTCTTGTACTTAGGTTGGACAGACACACACCTGCTTTTAATTTTTTCCTGAAAATTTTAGTACTACTATATTGAAATATCAAATTTTCACCAAATAGATCTACTTTTTTCAGAAAATTGAATATTATTTTAGAAACTACATTAAATATTCTACAATTTTTTTCCTTACGTATTTTTTACATTATGTTAATAACTTATTCAAAATTTTATGTCAAGTTGACTAAGCCTATTTTTCTAAATTTTCGTTGCCACTTAAGGGCCTAGTTTGGACCCCCATGATCCTACATTGACACTCAATATTCTTCAAATAAAATTGATTTTGAATAAAATCCTCAAAATAATTAATCCCGTGTTAAAAATTTGACCTATTGATCTTTATTCTCAAGGAATAGTAAATCCTTCTGGATTGTAGATTCTAGCCCCTTTTGGCTTCATCTTAAATGGATTGAACAAGTCAACAATTTATTTCCAATCATCCTTGGTCATAGAAATTTTTGGAAAGATAGTAATAAATGGAAAGAAAGAACCTTTCCTTTGGTTGCCTACATGAGCTTCTTTATATTTTTCTAATTGCCATATTACCACCAAAAATCCAACTCTCAATGGCACAAAACTAGGCAACACATGTGGAGCAAGAGGGCTCCCATACACCCTTATAATAGTGCAATTTGAATAGACAATTATATCTTGCCAATTATTCTTGATTCCCAGATTTGGACTCATCCCAATCGGCCTTAGAGAATCATGCCATTCTGCTTGCATTCTCAATATTTAACCTTTCAGGAAATACATTATTTTAACAAAAAATAGATTGTTGAAGGTCACATACTTTGATTGTGGACATTTCTCATCAAGCAAATATCTCCACATTTGCATTGGGAGGTCAAGTACCCTTTTCATCCCTTGTCTTGATTTGTAAATTATCACCTAAATCCTTCCTTCCCCAAGATAGGAATATGTGGCACTAAAGTGAATACCACCAAAACGTGACCCTACCCTCTCCTTCTTTTATTTCTAGAAACCCCTTTTGGATTACATCTGACAAGTAAGAGGGAAAATCATACTCTTCATTCACCATTAGGTTCTAAATGTTAGAAACTAAGAACATGAAAGCTACAAGAATTTTTCAAATTGGGTAAGACCTAAAACTTGGTCCAATGTGTGGTAGGTTTTGCCAAAATATCCCTCAAAACTATCCACCTAGAAAGATTCTTGTTCTACATGTGGAATTCTGACAGTTTTCCTATCTCTGTCCTTCACTCTGAATTTGGGTAGTAGCATCACTCTATAAGTGATCTTATTTTTCTCATACTACCTCCTGAGCTCCTCAAGATTAATAAAATTATTTGTGTTAGGGTTTATTCTAAAGACATCAACAATTGATTACCTATCCAATTTCACCATGACATTACCCCCTGAAGTTCTCACCACCCTGATGTTTTAAACATAATTATCAGTAATTACTTTAACCATATCTACATTAGGGTAGACATTAGAGACAACTAATTTCCCAAAGTCCAAATTCCATACATTACTAATTGGCACTAGGACAATTCTCTTTCTATATCAATATTTGAAAAGATCCCATCCAAATATTTTCAATTCTATATCTCCCAACTCACAATATTTATTTGTGAAACCCTTATTAGCTCTAGGACCTTGTAGTTTTATTTTATCATAAACTTTTCTATTGGTTGAGTTAGGTAATTTGGTCAAGATGTCATCATGTATGGCTCAGATTGGGGTTGAACCAAAGGATTGTCACTTGGGAGGTGAAATTTTAAAATCAATGTAGGAAAATTAATGGTTCCTCTGGAAATTCTAGGGTTTTGTATGCAATTTGAAAATGAATAAAGAACATTCTAAGATATTTAGAAATAAAAAAGAAAAAACATAGCCTATAGTAGAATTAAGATTGTAATTCCAGCAAGACAGAAATAAGCTATTGGGAAGAATTTAACTTACAGGTGCACAAACAAAGAAACCCTAATTATTGATGTAGAGAGATTGAAAGTTCACCAAGTTTGATCTCCTCATCCTTTGAGTGCTTTGATAACTTGAAATAGTTCTTTAATTCCATCTTTTATGCTGAAAAATCAATTGAATTCAACCCTATGACATATTTTCTACCATTAATCCTTGCTCCTCCAAACTAGCAAGCGTGCAACTACCCATTCTATATTTTAAAAAAATTTCCACTGATTTGTTGTTGATTTGTTTGATTGGAAGGCTTAGATGAATTCAAGCATGTTTGAAAAAAAATTATCAGTTTTGAGAAAGCATGAGCCAATAACTTTTGTCCACATAGACATACCTCTTCCTTGTCACTAGGGACACCACCATATTTGATAAGGTTGGAGAAATCCACATATTGATTCCTCACATTTCCATAGTCATGGATTAGACTGATAGATTGAGGCCCATAGAATGGAAGAAAGCCTCCTAGATCATACTATGTGTCCCAAGATGTTCACTATTTAATATCTCCCTTATTCTTGCAATACTTAGCCAAAAAAATTAGGATCAAATGAATCTTTATCAGATTGTGGAGAGCTTTCCACATGGCATCATCTCATGGTTCCATGGTCAACAAAGGTCTTCACAAATGGTTCCCCATGGAATGGCATGGAATGGTCTATATTGTTCCACATGGCACCTTTACAACCTTTAGATATCGGGCCCTCTAGAATGCCTTGGTGGGAATTGAATACGTGGTGCTATCCCATAGTTTTTGGTCTTATTTTAATGAATAAAATAAGACCCACATAATGGAAAAATAAATAGGAATTGAACTTTAGGCAGCATGGGGCCCTGCTAACAGGTAACTAAAGGATTTTTAAGCACATTTACTTAACTTGTGACTTAAAAGAGGGCCACTAGTAGGTTGATTAATTTTTAAAACATAAAATTAACTTGTACATAGGGCTAAATACTTAAGACAATATGATGAAATATTCCATGAACCTGCAAATAGACTTTAATGAATATTGAAAGGCACATGTAACCAAATAGACTAGGAGAAAAGGGCCTACAAATAAAAAACTTCAATGGCTCAAGATGTGACTAGTGCAACTGAAAACCGTCTATAAGGAGTCAAGTGATTAAAAGAAAGAGATAATGCAAAAATATATTAGGGTTTAAAGAGGGTTTTAAACTGTTGGTGAACCCTAAATGTGATATTTAACAAATTCTAGCTTGTAGGTGACCTTTAGAATGCTCAAATTTGGGAAACCCAAACTAGAACCATGAAATTTTTGAAAACCCTATTAGTCCTTATTCTATGTGATTATGGTTAATTTCCTCTATTACTATATGTGCCCAAATGTGAGTGAATATGTAAGACATTGTGTTCATTCCAATGGATTTGTGATGTGGATCTTTGATTGATGATTGATTGTCTTTTTTATCCTTGTGTGATATTATTGATAAATATTTACTTAGTTATTGGTGTTAGTGTATACCATTTTTAATGATTCTTCTAATATATTTTTTGGCCTTGTGACATCTCCTAGCATGGTTGTAGTGAACCTTGTTGGTTTCATGTGGTAGAGTGGTGTCAAAAACATTGTTGGGGTTCATAGGTTCAAGGAGCGAGTTTGATATTAGTATCCTCTTCTCATTCATTCATTTGATTTATAATTATTTTAATTTAGTGTAACTTGATGTTGGAAGGATATTTGAGTCCTCTTCTTATGTAATTCAAAGTAATTGTAATGTAAATCATAAATAGAACTATCTCTTGAGATAGATTGTATTCATTTGGAATTTTAGGGATTTAGTATTAAGTACATATTTTTGTGTTGCTTCCAAGAATTATCATAAATGCATAATGATTTATTTATTCATTGTATGTCTAAACTTAACTTAGGATCATTTATCATGAGTTTAAATTGAATTTAGGTGTCTCCTAGTGAGTGTGGGTGATCTAGTGTCGTACTAGGGTGGCCCAACTAGGTTCGAAGCTCCCAAACTATTTTGGAATGTTTCTAAGTGTATTGAGGAGGAATTGTCAGTAGTAGGGTGGGCTAGTATCACATTGGAGTGTCCTTACTAATAGTGGGATACTCTTGTTATAAGGAATTATAGGCTAAAAATTGTCTATCTATGGTTGGGTGGCTTGGTACTCTTTTGAAGCAGCCTTATTCCCATACATTTTCTATAATTTTAAACCTCTTAACAAGGGTTAGATATGGTTTTTATGAACCTTCTAACCTTTTCAAATAATTTTTATGCCCTTTCATCTATTCATAGTGATCATTTATGTTGACTACGTCTTAAAAAAACCTAATCAAGTTTTCTCCCTTTTTAGTCTTGCTAGTTCATCTCATTGTTAGGACCTCAAATGGGTAACCCATGTAAAATAAAGTTATTCATCATGTTCCTAGGGGTCTATTTGTTGCAAGGTGTCACCGTTTGTCTCCTCGGTGTGGTCCATCATGACGTTGGGGCTTCATGGCATGGTTTAACCACCTCCTCTAGATCTTGGATCTTGTATAAATTTGGTGGTTGTATTGGACATTAACATGTCGATATTTTGGTGCAACAAAAACCGCCTATGAAAAATTGGTATCAAATCTAAGTTCATAGGTTCAAACCCCTCATTTACACTGGGGGGATTTTTGCAAGGATTTTCCCTTGGTCTCATTGGTGTGGGCTAGTGTGGTGCTAGGGATTTATGACATGGTTTAACTGCCTCCTGTGGGTCTTCGATCTTGTATAAATTTTGTGGTTGCATAAAGAATTAAAATGTTGATCTTTTGGTGCAATTCCATCAACCTATCAAACAATATTGATGTTTGGAACCCTTCGTTAAGAGTCTTTGTTAATTAATTAAGCTTTCTCTTGCATCCTTCTAAGTGCACTCTTCCAAAGTTGGTTGTTTGATAAACCTTGGGTTAGGGAGATCATGTCCTTTTCTTATGAAGTCTTCGAAAGGTGTTAAACCATCTTGGTTGGCCTTTTCAATGTCCTAAACACTTCTCATAGGTATTGAAGGTTGTGTTGTAATTTTATATTTGTATGATGTAACATTGTGGTAGGAAATCTTGGAAAGTGTGTGGTTGGTCTAGAAGTGACTATTTCCATTCTAGTTAGTGAAGAGTTTGTATCTCCTAGTTTGAAATATTTGGTGAATTTATGTCAATGTGTTTTTTTCATTAATTGAGTGTGGGGGTGGATTGTAATTTGATGATTCACTCATCCTATTCTGGAGTTGTGTTATGAGAAAACATGATCGAGAATTGTAACTGATTGTAATGTTGGAGATGTTCACCCTCTCTCTCATTCTTCATGGCGAATTTATCCCACAAGTGGTTAGTATTCTACTATTTCCACCTTTCTTATGAAATGGTTATTTCATCTTCTTGTTTATCTTTGTGTTGTGGTGTTCATGCAACACTTGTGTTCACCATGAGTGCAAGTTTCACATGTTGAGATTGTATTCTTGGTGTTGTGGTTGTTGTGTTTCATAAAAATGTGTTCTCATGTTTGTCCTTGTACTTTAGGTGGGGCATTACAAATAAAGCATCATATCATATGGATCACATAATAAACTTGGTAGACCTGAATTTCATGACTAATTGGTGTAGGTTTCATGACACCTCTACCTATTTTGATGTTAATTTCCAAAAAATTGAAATGATGGTTAAAATAGAAAAAATATGATTCAGAATCTTCCTAACCAAATTTAACTAATAATAATAGTCATGTGAACAATACTATGATGATAGACACTTTTTTGTTCCCTTTTGAGGAATATAATGAATGTGAAGAAAAAAATTATAATGCCAAATATTTTCAAACCATTAAGGGGAAGTATTTCCCAAGGAACTAGAATAGAAGTCCATTCACAAATTCCACTCCTCTGAACAATGGACTAACTCCCCTAGATTCAAAGGCTAGTAATAATTCCCAACCATCTAAAGAATCAACAAAAACCTAGGTCAAAGATAATCCCACTTTTGACACCAGACCTCAATTTAAAAATCAAATGAGTTATGATATAATGGAATAATTCAATAAAGCTAGGCCCAATATGTCTTTCTTTGATGTATAACAAAACTTACCTATTCAAAGAGAAGCTTTGATTAGTTTCTTAGAAAAATGGGCAACCCAAACATAAATAAAAAATCACAACAATGAATGGTATGAATGCAGTCATGTATCGAGGAAAAATAGATAATCCTCCCTTCTTACTCAACCTTAAAATATTTATAAAGAACCCACACACCTACCTAGTAAATTCTAGAGCTTTGAGAAATGTGATGACGCATTCTATTTGCAAAAAGTTAGGTATGAAACCTACCAAAACTCAAAAAATATCATACAACAAGAAAGAACTAATGTAGGTGTAGTAAATGAATAATATTTTTATAGTGAATTAGGTTATGACCCTAAGATTCAACAACACATTAATATCCAAGTCTTAGAAATACTTGAAGTATATGAAATATTTCTAAGTAGGGATTTTTCTCAGAGTTGGAATGGTTATTTCATAATTGTCTTGCCCCATCTATGGCTCCTATGGAGATGAAAAAAAAGAAAGAAAAGAATTGGAAGTGAGGATAGATTAAAACATGTGATCACTAAATATAATCATCTAAATGAAGTGGAATTTGTATAAAACAACCTAAGAGTTTAGAGGATTGACAAAATTATGTCTATCATGACAATCACCGATGATCAAGATAAATATTTTTCTATTGAGTAGAAACATGATTTATTAGTTAATTGCCACTAGTTGAATAATTGGTTAACAAAAGGAAAAAATATTTTTAGAAAAGGGGAAAATCTATCAGAATTATTACTTCCCAATTGGTGTAGAATTCACTACTAGAATTACTTAGAATTCACTTGGCATCCTTTCCTAAATGGATGAAATGAAGTAAGCCAAGGGGTTAATGACCTTCCCATAGATCACATTATAGAAGATGTTGATCAACTATCACTAGGTTTTAATGGTCACTCGATCCTTGAAAACTCATGCAAAGACCTAAAGTCCTAGAATAGGTGAATTTAACTCAAGACCCTATTATAGATTCTAAAATAAAATAGAAAACCAAAAGGAGGCCCAAAAATTTCATGTATAATGTCCAAAAGAGTGATCTAAAAGGGATAATGAAATCAAACCTAATTTTGTCAATAATCCTAAAATGGAAAAGGTTTAGCTAGGTAAGTAGCCACCCCAAAATAACTTGTTTATCAAAAAATCCCAAATAATAAAAGCTCATAACAAAACAAATTGTGGATATGAAGATTTAATGGATCAAAGTTGAAGCAAGTGGAGCTAGAAAAAAGCTAGTTAGATCGAAAGAAAAAACTATATTTTATTTCTTACATGTTACAATTTAGATGTACCAACAATATGGTAGAATATGAAGCATGGACTAGAGAAATTCTACTTGCACACTAGAAAATATAGTGCCTAAAAGTACATGGTGACTCAAAATTAGTAGTCAAGAAAACAAGGAGTGAAAATGCCTACCATGATGAGAGACTTGTGGATTATAGTAAGAGAGTATGGAGTCTAATCAAATTTTTTGGTGCAATTGACATAAAGTTGATCCCAAGAGAAAGAAACCAAAATATAGATACATTAGCTATTTTTTCCATCACTTTGGAGCCTATGAAGCATTCTAAATGGAAGCAGTTCTTTATAGAACTAGCATTCTTAAAAATGTCAAAGAAATTCAAGTATTTAATGAATACCATAATATTATAAGTTTCATCTCAAACTCATGGATCTTTGATGGATAGATTATTAAGGAATTTAAAAGGGACTTTTATGAGTGGGGTTAGGGAGACATCATCAACCTTAAACAAACAATATCCCAAAATTAATTGTAGCTTTACAAAGGATATTTGATTCAAACCCTAGGGCTAGAGATAAAATACCTACCAAGATGTAGGTAAATATGAAACCTTTAATGTAATGACCACCAGCCCAAAAAATTATGTCTTCATAGGAAAACCTTGTCCAAAATATGAGAAATAAGAGATCATTAAGGACCTTAGAGAGTATATTGACATAACTTCATGAGGGTATCAAGACCTCAAGACTTTTGACACTTTTATTATAAATACTAGTATCATATTGAGGCCCCAAGTCAAGTCATTTTGTTTGAATCAAAGGCCTATCAATGCCTTAATACAACCACTGATTTTCAAGGAAATAAAAAATTTATTATCAGAAAAAATAATCTTCCCAATTAGGCATTCAACTTGGGTAGCTAATTTGGTTCATGTAAGGAAAAAATGGTGAAATTAAGTTGTGCATTAAATTCGGGAACTTAAACAAATATTTTGAGAAAGATAATTGTCCCCTCCCATTTCTAGTTGAAGTGATGAAAATTGTGAATGGTTCACACATGGTTTCCTTTATAGAGATGGGTATTCAATATACAATCAAGTGTTGGTAAAATATTAAGACAAAATAAAAATTATTTTCATGACTAAATGGGGAACATTTCCTTATAGGAGGATGTTATTTGGATTACTGAACATTGGACCCATATTTCAGAGAGTGATTTGGAAGTAGCATTCATGGAGTTAATTGGGGAGTGTATCATCATATATAAATATTATCTTACGATTTTTTCAAAGGACAAGAATAATCAACTTGTAAATCTTAGGAAATCCTTTGAAAGATGTAAATATGTGGTGTCATTGAATCCTAAGAAGTCTGTTTTCATAGTTTTTGAAGGAAAATTGTTAGGACATATAATATCCAAAAAGGGAATATCAATTAATCTTCAAAGGGTTGGGTGTATTATAAAATTTCACATGCTAGGAAGCAAAAAGGAAATGAGATCATTTTTTGGCAAGATAAATTTTATTTGAAAATTCATAACCGAATTTGTATAGATTATCAAAGAACCCAATGAAATGATGAAGGAGGATGCTAAAATAAGATGAATTAAAAAAGCCAAGGGGTGATCCCACAATGCTAGTTTATTATTTTTGACCAAACTAGACACTGAACTGATTTTTCTAACTAAATATTCACTTTCAGATACCTATAGTGGCTAAACCGTGAGGAATTTGAAGATGATGCAAACTAATGATTTGTGAAAATTTGTCTCTAGATTCTAAATATATTTTTTTAATTTTTTTTGGACTCGGATTACACTTCTTTTTCCATCTCCTTTGAAAACTAGTTTTTTCAGTAAACACCATTTTTAAGGAGTGACACTCACCGTATAACACATAACTCTTTTCAATGAAGGATAATTTTTTTTTTTTTGAATTTATATTTATAACTATGATATATAGTGCTTCCAATTGATTTCATGGTGTTTTATTCAATATTTTTTCCTTAATCAAGTTTTGAAGTCAAACCAATTACAATTCAGACATAGGCAGACCGTATAACACATAACTTTTTTGTATGTATCGAAATTCTTTTTTGTTTTGGTTGGATCAAGGATTTCAATATCTGGCGCACTCATATTTAAAAAAAATAAATTGATGATCTTCTATTTTTCCACATGTGCAAAACAAAGAGCTTGATTTTCAATGAAAAACCTACATTCACAAGAAATAAAAAATAAATATAATAATAATTTTATACTTTTTGGGAAGCTTATAATAAAGAATATATACTTACAAAAAATAAAATTTAAATGAATTCATTTGACCCCCCAAAAGGTAAATCAAAAGTGTTTTTTTATCAGCATTTTGATAGGTGTGAAGGAGACTCCATTATTGATATGGTTTAAAACTAGCAGGGTT
This sequence comes from Sequoiadendron giganteum, assembly GCA_007115665.2. NCBI lineage: Eukaryota > Viridiplantae > Streptophyta > Pinopsida > Cupressales > Cupressaceae > Sequoiadendron > Sequoiadendron giganteum. The sequence goes on along the minus strand of CM021105.1, from coordinate 522,497,176 downwards.
CTATCCAAGAGGTTTTGATCTAAGTTGGTTTGATAAAACCCTCTTCAATTTGAATCCTTCAAATGGAACTTTTTAAGGCTTAAGTAATTATATTTTCTAAAAAATGCGATTTAAGCAAAAAGAAAAATCTCCGAGAAATTGTAAACCAACATTGTGGGATCACCCCAAGGCTACCTTTTCCTAATCAAGAAGTCTATATCTAAATCAAAAATATTAAAAATTATAGATTATCGGCTACCATGTTTTATTTATTCCTTTACATCAAAAAATTCTTGTGCAGTAATTTTGACATAGAGAAGAGAAGTAGGAGACAAACCACCAATTTATTTTATGAGTTCTCCCTTTAAGCATGTAAAATTACAATATCCTCCCTTGGAATTTTTTTTTTTTCCTTAGTAAAAGCTATTAATAAGTTCCAACATTATATTTTATGTAGAAAAATTATCATAGTCATCCCAAATAATACTATTAAGTCATTAGTGATGTAGGGTGAACTTGGGGAAGGGAGGGGAAACTAGATGACCATATTACAATAAATTAATCTATAAATTCATCCAATAAAGCTAGTTTAGGTAAAAGGATTATCATATACCATGGCTGGGGTGGATTCCTACATTAGTTGCCAATAGTATATAGTACAATCCTTCACTAAACACCCTTGGTATGCAAAATTGATCTTCCTTTTGTTGAATAAAAAATGTCTTGAAGGATTAAATACCACCTAGATAAGAGATTAAGGTTTAAAATCACTAGTTACATGATTAATAATGGGGATTTATTCAAGGATCTATAGAATATTTCCAGAGCGCATCAAGTACATAGATTAGGATATTATTGGTGACATATTTTTTGAGATGCAAACTAGCACATGCAAGATTTCCACACATGTCAAGCAACTACCTCAAGAGAGTGAAATCTTGCTAGGTAGTCAATATATGAGGTAAGACTATTTTCCCAATGGGATTTTGATTTCATAGGCATGATTAACCTAAATTTCTCTATAGGTCACAAGTTCATACTAATGGTAATTGATTACTACACATGATGGAATAAGGACCGATACTACAAAATTAACACCACATATATTATCATTACATTCCTTGAAGACAATATCATAACTCAGTTTGGGATAACTTTCTCTCTATAATGTGATAGCATTATTTCTTTTACTTATGCATAATTTGTTCAATAAAAATATGAACATAAAATAGTTGTGAAATATTCATACAATTACTATGTGATAAGTAACGAGGTAGAAAACCAATTAATAACAAAATTTCAGATGTTGTTAAGAAATTGTTGGAGCAAAATCCTAAGGATTGGCATACCCATCCTAAATTTTCTTTATGTGTATATAGAACTAGAATAAAGGAAATATGTTGATGGGTTTTTCTACACACTTTCTCAACATAGGAAATGCATAGGTTCATTACCTCTATTGAAAGGGAATATCCAACAAGTTGCTGAAAATTACCCCAAGGTCTCTTGGGTGTTAGGTCATGACGTGCATAGAGTATCGCAGTTGATGTTTGATGTGATTGGTAATCATAGGGAGGACTTACAAAAGTTAGGTTGGAAGGAAGTTGGATCTGCAAATGGAGTTTTTAAGATGGAAAGTTATTGTATGTTTACTGCAAGTTCAAACAACAGTCTTGAACTCCATTTTTGGTTTAAGATTTGGCTTTACAATGTGCAATGAACCTTAGCATAGGTTACTAATTAAAAAAAAGGAAAGGAAGGAAGGGAAGAGAAGAGGTTCCTGGACCTACAACTACTAATGAACAATGATCATGGAGGTCTCCACTTTGGACAACTTCCTTAAGACAAAATTTCACTTAACCAGAAATTTCATAGTGTCATGAAATCTATGTTATCTTCTAAGGACTATAGATGTTTTATCATTAATTCACCATATGCATGCATGGAAATCAACAAAAAAATTAAAGTAACTTTGAATTTAAGTCCATACTAACTTTACACAACCATCTACCAACAACAAAAAACCAAAAGTATGGACAAAGAAGGCATCTACACAACAAAAATCTTCACAACCATAGAAGAATACCACTAAATCTACCAAATAAAACTAAAAGGAAGTGGAAAATCAAATTAAATCTAATAAATCATTTAACTATGAGAGAATAATCATGAAACATGCAAATAAAATAAAAAAATCCGCCAAAGTCAATGTGTTTCTATTAAAATTTTTGCAACATGTCATTACAACAACTCAACACTCTCTTGAAAATGAGAGGAAATCCCCTATTTATAGTGTCCCAAAAGTAGAATGAGTGACCAAGATTCACTATAAACTATGGTTATACCTACCCCCATAATATATTACATTTTAAAATTCAATTTTGTCTCTTTCCCTATTTTGTCTTCTAGTGGATGCACTATAGCATTTTGTCTTCTTGTTGATTTATCTTGCTACATCTATTCTATTAAACACTCTTCATCAATAATAGGGTTGCCCTCCTGGTTCTTCAAAGTAGTATACTCCATGAATTTTAGGATCACCAATTGGAGCTTATCAACCTTTATGATGTTAGATCACAACACTTGGTAACTCCATTCTTTGGAATTGTCAATGAGCTTTTCCAAATCTTCATCATATTTGGTAGCATGGTCCTTGAATAACACAGATTGGGAAAAAGGATTGAGTAGAAAAACTCATGAAATCAGTGGTAGTCTTGCCTGACTTTCCTTCTTCTATCTTCTTTTGGAAGTGATGCTTTATCTTCTCCAGATTAACCTGGACATTAGGCACATCATACCCTGCCATTAGCTTCAAATATCAGTTGCAATCCATCCAAACCTCCTTCGACCAATGGATGTTTGGGTTTACCTTTTCCAACACCTACTCCAATATTTCTTTTTGGTTCTCAAAGTCTCGATTCGAGACATCCATCAACCAGTGATCATCCTCTTTGAATACAAACTCTTTCTCCCAAATCTCACTTGGCAACTTGAGGATAGCCTCAATCTTTGGGTAGGCAGACTCATACTTTATGGGGAAGTCAGTGCAAATTTTTTTGGTCCCCTTAAGAGACTTCCGTACGTCCAAGAACTTGTTTGTTGTCTGAGTAGCACAATTGATACCCATGTTTCTAATATCCAAGACCTACCGGAACTAGCTCTTTGTGATCTTACCCAAATTCTTTATTTTCTATAGTTTTTCTATTTGCTCTTTGGATAGAAATTGTGATGGGGTGAAGGATGTGGTAGGCTATTGTTCTATTGATGACCACTGCTAGATGTAAGTTGTCAGATCAGCCAATTGTGCCTTGAGCTCTTCCTTTAAGATTTTGTCCTATTGAATTAGATGCACCACCACGGCAATGGATTTCTAGAGGTGATCTACCTTTTTTTCTCTAATGGCCATTCCCAAGTCGATGGTGGAGATGTTGTAACTTATCCCTTGTTCTCCCACCACTAGTGTAGCTACCTGCACCATTCTAGATCAGAAGCATCCATCATTACCTTTGATTTGATTTTGGGTTTCTTCTCCTTCTTGGTGCCAATTTGGGCTCGGGCCAATATAGCATCCAATCTCATTTTCGGATCTTTAGGAGTAGGAGCATTCTTCTCTAGTTACTTTTCCAACCAATTAGGAATCAAGGAATTTTCCTTAGGTGATTCTTGGTTATCCTCCTTTTCATCCTCTCTAACTTCAATTTCTTTGTCATTCAAAGCCTCTTGTTTTGTCCTCATATCTTCCTTGTCTTCATCAGAGTCCTAGATGAAAATAGTGCATTTGATAGGGAATTTTATGAGAAGGAATTCCTTGGGTTTGTCTTCCCCTTCAGAATCCTTTTCATTCCCATGCTCCTCAAGCTGCTCAATCTCTGGATTCTCATGAATTTTAGGCTTATCTTCTTTTGTTTCCTTTTGTTCATCATGAGGTAGAATATCCTCATCATGCCTAGGGTTGTGGTCACGTTCCTCTACTAGAGATTTATTGCCCTCTATTTCTATGCTGGTAACCTTTTCTTCAATAGTAGGTTGGTTTTCAACCTCTTTATCTTCAATTTCCTTGAGCTGCTTGGCCAACTCCACATCGAGCTCACGATCAAATGTTTCTTCAATAATATTTGTATCCAGACCCTTTCCATCATCATGAGAGGAATCATAAAAAAAAAATTCAATTATTCTATGCTCATATATGGGGTGCTCATGGTAATCATCTACCTCTTCTTCCAACCCCTTGGTTGCATCCATTTGTTGTCGTTAGTCCAATTCCTCAAAAATCTACATGGTGGCTTCCATTGTGGGAAAATTAGTAGGAGGAGGTGGAACCAATAGATTGGTTATCACTTGGCCAATTGCAGCCTACACTATTGGGTTTGCAAACATCCCTGAGAGCTCAGATGGTAGGTTTTCCATATACTTAATAAACGATTTTGGGAGGGCGAGGGCAAGCATTGAAATTTCCATAGTGGCAGTTGGGAGAGTAAAGGATGGAGACATGGATGATGAGTAAATTTGTGAGGTGGTGGCCAAGGAGGAGTCCACTGATATTACCTATGTGATGGGAGAGGTAGAGACAAGGCAGACAATGATGTCCACCACAGGTGGAGAGGTAGCAACTATTGTGTGTGGGATAAGTGGGGTGGTGGTAACATCAATAGTGGTTGCAGAAATGGATGAGATAGGTGGAGACCTTGGCTGATCGGTCTCCATTTCTTCTCCCTTACGGAGTGGATCTTCTTGAATTACCAACATCTTAGTGACACTGATTGATTTCTTATGTTTCTTGGAAGGTTCACCTTCTAAGGCGTTTCTTGCATACACTTTCGGATTAGACTACTGCTCATCGGTTTCTTTTCTCTTCCTTGAATGAGTGGATGGAGGGGAATTTGATGTTTCTCCTATCAATGTAGTTGATGTCCAACCACCAGATCCACTTGGATCACTTTTGAGCCCCTTATATGTTAGGATGACCCCCTGTTGTTTCAATCGAGCAACTTTCTCATCAATCCATGTTTTTATTCAAGCCTCAATGAGCTTGCTTAGAATTTTGAGGTCATCAATCTCTTACTCATCCCAATCAATCAATGGTAGTGGTAGATTTGCAATGGAATTGTAACTAGGGTCAATCATAGTGTTATCCTCCTCTTCTAGCTAATCAGGCACCAAAAATAGGTTCACCCTCTTTACAAAGTATGTGGTCATCCACATATATTTCCTTATTCGCACTTCAAATTCATCTTTACAATTGGCCAAGAAGTCCTCAACACTATGAAGATGGGAATACTCTTGTCCAATTTCTTTTTTGATGTGGCCATATGGATCCATCTGTGGTCTGCCCCATGTGGGATTTGAGATGATATTCAGCCAATTCCTTCTCAGAATTTTTGGCACATTTGGAAGTATAAAGCTCATACATTCCTTTTCTAAGTGTAAGGGGATAAGAGATCCTTGCTAGATTCTTATTGTTGAGGAGGGTGTGAATGTGTCACAGCTGCCAAGAAAGTTTTAACAATATTATCTGATCATTAGGATACCGGGGCAACTTGCTCGATCTTTTTGAGAGCCCTTGGGCATGGATGGTAGTGAACTTAGGATATTGAATGAATAGAAAAGAATATTATTTGAGAAAATATTTAGCACTATGGAAGAATATTCTCTGAAAGTCACCCCTAAGTAGCCTGATCATGTAATCTATGAATGCATCATTCACCCTACAATAGTCTTTCTTGAAATTTTTGAATTACAACTGGGGGTATTTATCTTAAGCCTTGAGTTCTCTACCAAAATCTTCATTCAAAGATCTAAATAAACCATTGTAGTGCCTCTGATCGACCAATGAATATACTAGATAGGAAGTCATATAGAACTTTGAGGTCTTTTTAACATTCATAAATTGTTCATGGAAGGAATTGTTGATTATTCCTCCCCAATAAAATTTAGTGTCCTCTCCATGCAAAATTTTATCGATGAAGTAGACCATCCACTCTTGAAAATAGGCCACAGTAGGGAGGCCAATTACTCTACTTAGCAGGGTGACTAAATCATGATAGTCCGCAAATAAATTTATGTGAATGAGCTCCTGAGGAAATTTTGCAGCACTCCCCCTTTTCTCCTTAAGCCAATATTGATTTATAAGTTTCTTGCATCTCATGGGGTCTTCATCCCACATTTCCTTGTACTCCTTGATAGTTGGTAATTCCATCTCCCTGAAGACAGGGATATGGAAGGTCTTTATTATTCCTAAGGTTGACATGTTGGCCAACTTATTCCCATCTTTGTCAACAATAGTTATTATTTCTGACTGATATGCTTCCCTGCAAGCCATTACTAGTTTGGGGGCAACTAAAGCGAGAGGGAAACCAATAGCTTTAGCTATCCCACTGCTTCTAATTATTTTTGCACTTTTTTTTGGGTTGACCCTAACCCTCTATATGAAATCATCAATATCCATGTGCTGTTGGTGTTAGAGATATCCTTCCACTTGGTGGTGATTTTGGATTGCAATGGTGCCCCTTGGAATTGATATCTCATTTATTCTTTATCTTCTCTTCCTTGAGGAGCCTTTGAAGTTTTCTTTCCCTTTTCCTTTTCGACGACTGCCCCCGAGGTTTCTGCACCCAATTCCATATATCCTGCACACAGAGATAGGGTGAATATAATCAATCATAAAGACACAAATGATTAGCCAAATCCCTACAAAACATCGTTATATTGGATAATTCATCATTCAAAAATATAACACTTAGTCAAAATTTCCATTAGAAGTTCACTAGAGGGAATTTGGATGGTCCAAGCCCTAGAAGCTAGACTTCCCTGGTCAAAATGTTGTTTTGAGGGACGAACACGGCAAGGAAACTTAGATGGTTTATCCCAACCTTAGATTTAGATGATTTGAAGTGTTCATGTGAGAGACGGTCAAATTTTAGCATGCAAGTCAATGTTTGTTTCCAAATTGGAAGGTGTTTGTATCATCATTAGGGCATCTAGAGTCATGAAGAAGGAAATCCATTTGGTGTTAGCCATTTGGAATGGCCTTTGAGAAATGACATTTCGAGGGAGGAGTTCCGAAGTACGGAACCCACAAGGCTGAAAGATGTCTAGTCAACAACTTAGTTTCTTAGCACATTGGGTCAAGAAGGTTGGAAAGCCATTGGAGAATGGCCTTGAGAAATGATGAGCTAGGGATGGAAGTCCGATGGGAGAAACCTAGCGGACCAGACCCAGGGTCAGAGTTTTCCTTGCATTTCCTTCATTGAATTCTTGGTAGTGACCATAGTGTCGCGGCTCAGAGGCCGGAAGGATAGTCTGGGTTCTCCATTTTGGGTGGCCAAAGTGGGATGGAGTCCCGAAGGCCAAATTATGGTGGTCAAGGATCGACGAGGGTAAATAATTGGTGTTTCTTGTTATTTTTTAACTCGCATGACAAAGAGAATCTTGGGGCTCGGATGTCGAAAGGTAGCCTCTTGATGGCTGTTAGAAACGATGAACTTACAATGGTGGTCCATGAACCGAGACCTAATAGGCATTAGGTCATGACCATTTTACTTTGTAGATCCCACATCAAAAGGAAAGTTGGACTCTGAGGCCCAGATGGGTGGGGTGGGAATGTTGTCAGAAACAATGAAATGGAGATGACAATCTAGAAGCAAAGTTGCAAAGTCTAAAACTCGTGATGCATTTTGCCACTATGGGGGAAAGTTCATCTCAAGTTCAAAGGCCAATTCAATGGGATGGCTTCGGCCCAGAGGATGTTATCATCCAGTCCAAAGAATAACATCAGGAAGATGGAGTTCCACGCTCAATTTTTGTGCATTTGGAGGGATTTTGCTAACATTTCAAGAAATGGGTTTTGCAACCCAATCCTCCCTCTATTAGATTCATACAAATTTAGCCCTTTATGCTTGCTACTTAAGCACGAAATCACAAAATATTAAAAATGAGGCCAGATGGAAAACATACCTTTCAAACCTGATGAATGATGTTGCTAAATCTGCACAAAACGATGAAGAGATGCACTGGGTGCGAAAGTGGCGAAGGCTGGAGGGTCATTGCAGTCTTTTGATCTTCTTGACATGTGAAAATGACATGTCAGGAGGATTAATTATACCCCTAAGTGAAATTAATGCACTTAATTAATGCAGGTATGATAGACTCAAAGGTTGGTGAGTTTGAAAATTAATATGGCGTCGAGAGGTCTGGAACTCGGAGGCTAGAAAGATGTGGGATCATGGCCATATAAAAACTATTGTGGGAAGCTGACAAAAAAGAAGGATCATGGATCTGAGGGTTGGAAAGATGTGAGATGACAATCATTAGGAATGGTAAATGCACAAAGGAATCCCGAGCAAGGAAACCCGGTGAATTGAGCCTAGAGAGCCCCACAGACGGTTGGTTTTTAGCACAAGTTTGTCAAATGGAAATCAAGAATTCAGGCCCCAGACATTGGAAGGATGCAAGTCAAAGGCCATTCAAAAGAGCGAATCCAATAAGGAAATCCAACAGGGTAAACCCAGCAAGCCAGGCCTGGAAGGTCCCACGGTTGCTTACAAAAGGCAAAGTGCCAAAGGAACTTTAGGATGACACATGACTTAGCAAATTTTGAGGGGGTGAAACATGGTCAACCTAAGATGAAACTTCAAAGGCATGCTGACCACCTAGGACACCAAAACAGGGGCATGCGAAATGAGGTGGTGACAAAAATGACCCAACAAAGCAAAACAAAGAGAGGGTCCCAATTCTGAATAGGGCGTGTTTGCTGAGGGCACAACAAAAGCTTAGGAACTTCACCTTACTAGGTGTTTTATACTCAAAATCCCATTTTTTTAGCGAATTTTCAAATCCTTGTCCACAAATTTCTAAAATAATCCTTTGCTAATGATGATAAGATATAAGTTAGATTTATGAACCCATTGAATCTAGAAGAAAAGAGACATTGCACTCCAACAATTCTACAAGAACCAAGTAGTTACCAAATGCTAGTTTGACAAACATGCTAAGATCAAAGAATTCAAGATATTTGGCATCTAGTACTCTTATGGGAAAAGAAACATGACCATTAAATATTTTATAAGATTTGGTTGGGACCTTATCAAATTATACAAATCTTAGGGGAAAATTCATTTAGGCTCAATATTTTAACTAGGGAACCCATTCCATTTCCTATAAATGGATAGTTTCTTAAGAATTCTTTTGGCCCATAAAGGCTTAAAATTTCCCTTGACTATTAGTAGCTTAGGTGCTTTTTTTTTTTTTGGTTTTTGTGGCTTTTTCCTTTTCTTTCCTTCCATTCTTGGGGACCATTGATTCAGTATATTAGAAACAAGTGTTTACATAGGTTATTCTTAAAGGTTCTCTATCTAAGACTTTTATTTATATATTTTCAAGATATTTGGTTAGTATTCTATACAAAAATCATTGGTTTATATTTATTTTCACACCAACATGGTGGGTGTTAAGTGTTATTCTTTCTAATATCTATTTTATCTATTCAATTTATTTGTTTGAAGTTTTCAATGGGATTTTCGTCAGGTGAGTCGTGAATAGCATTTTTTGTGTAATAGCTCTTTCAGAATTTCTTTATCTATTTAGAATATTTAGTGCTAGGAAATGTAGCTCAAATCTTATCAATTAAGTCAGTGGCATTATAGGCATTGTGTACAAGTTATTGCTACTTATTGGCTTTACAAGTTCTATTTAATGTGGGTTTGGTGCCAAATAATGTAGCTCAAATTTTAAATTGACAATCCAACTCTTGCACAGACTGGTTGTCTTGTATGAATATGTTTAGTGTGGGTTTTTGATCATGTGTGATGAATATGTTTAGTGTGGGTTTTTGATCATCTATGATGAATATGTTTAGCATGGGTTTTAAATCATTTGTGATCTATGTATAATTCTTAAGTGATTTTCTAATAGTAATTTTACAAGTTCCCTATTTTGTCTATAATATTTAGTGGGAAATTATGTAGCTTGAATTTTGAATTGAGAAGCCAACTGTTACATAGAATATTTTGTTACACCTTGTCTAGATAGTGATAGAATTTTAGGTAAGCAGGAATATGCTACAAACTCAAATCTATACATGCATTTGACTTGAACTAAATTCTTCAATTTGAATATTCTTTGTAATTAATTTCACATACATAGATGTCCATATCTAAACTTTTTTGGGAAAGGGAAATTGGAAAAGAACTATTAGAAAAATGCTTAACAATCACAAGAAAATGACAGGTGTTGGAAAACCAACATTAAATAGAACTTTAAAATATGGAGAATAGAATAGATAAACTATGATAATGAATAGTTTGGTATGGGGAACTGGAAAAAAGAATATGATGAAGAACAATTTGTTATGGGGAAGTTCAAATAGTTGAGGAAAAAATAATATCATGAAACATATTGGTACAAGATAAAAAGTGAAATTGGAAAAGAGCTATTAGGAAAACACTTAAGAATTACAGGAAAATGATAGATCTTCTAAAACCCACATTAAATATAACTTTAAAATATGGAGAATAGAAGAGGCAAACTATGATAATGAATAGTTTGTTATGCGGAATTGAAAAAAAGAATATCATGAAGAACAGTTTAGGGTGGGGAAGTTGAAATAGATGAGGAAGAAAGAATATAATGAAACATATTGATATAAGACACTTCCATCCCACGTAATTAGCAAGATCCACCCCTTACATAAATAGATTCGGGTAGTTTGCTTCAGGGAGCTTCAAGCAGATCAGGGAAAAATGAATATCATGAAACATATTGATGCAAGATTCGAGCTATCTTCTTTTTAATAAATATTGAAGAAATAGAGAAATTGTATAAGAGGTTTTAGAATAAAAATTATTTTCTACAAGTTATCTTAGATGGGTATTTTGCATCAATGATTTGTGTATAATATTTAATGCCAATCAATGTAGCTCGAATTTATAATTAAGCCTGTAGCATTATATGAATTTTCCAAAGATTGTTGCATCATATAATTGTTGTCATAGCCTAAAGAAAATAGGCATTATCATAAAGAATTGGGTTTACATAATTGATTTCACAAGCTGAAAAGATATATGTATAAGTGTGGAGAAAAAAATAGTTTGGTGGATTTTAAGTGTTATTCTAATAGATCTTTTATTTGTTCAACTTTATATTTTTAATTTGAGAAAAAAATTATCATTGAAGATATTGGTACAAGACAGCAAGAGAAATTGGGAAAGACCTATTAGGAAAACACTTAAGAATCATAGGAAAATGGCAGATGTTCGAAAACCCAAATTAAATAGATGTTTAAAATATGGGTAACAAAAGAGGTAAACTATGATAATGAATGGTTTGTTATTGGGAACTGAAAAAAAGAATATGGTGAAGAGCAGTTTGTTGTGGGAAAGTTGAAATAGATGAAGAACAAAGAATATAATGAAACATATTGATATAAGGCACTGCCATCCCATGTAATTAGCAAGCTCCACCCCTTACATAAATAAACCTGATTATTTTGTTTCTACGAGCTTCCAGTGGATCACGAAAAAAAGAATATTATGAAACATATTGATACAAGATTCAAGCTATGTTCTATGTTGATGAATATTGAAGACAAATAGAGAAATTGTATAAGAAATGTTAGAATAAAAAATATTTTCTACAAGTCATTTTACATGGGTATTTTACATAAATGATTTGTCTATAATATTTAATGCCAAGAAATGTAACCCAAATTTACAATTAAGCCTATGGCGTTATATTAACTTTTGCAAAGATTTTTGCATCATATAATTGTTGTCATGACCTAAATAAAATAACTATCATCATAAAGAACTGGGTTTAAATAACGGATTCGGAAAGTTCAAAAGATATATGTATAAGCATGGAGAAATAAATAGTTTGGTGGCTCTTAAGTGTTATTCTAATAGCTCTTTTATCTATTCAACTTTATATTTTTAGCCAATAGGATATTTTTTCAAAGTTTCCACTAGGATTTTCGTCAGCCCAACCATGAATAGGATTTTTCATCTAATAGCTCTTTTACAATTTATCTATTTGTTTATAATATTTAGTGCCAAACAATGTAGCTCGATAGACAAATAGGTAAATTGTAAAAGAAAAATTAGGAATATATGTAAGAGCCACATGAAAATAACAGATGATAAAAAAAGTCAACTTTAACATATGGAGTACAAAAAAGGAAAACTAGGATAATGAATAGCTTGCTATGGGGAACTGAGAAAAAAATATCATGAAGAACACTTTGTTATCAAAAAATTCAAACAATTCAGTAAAAAAGAAAATCATGAAACATATTGATACAAGACATATAACATGTTTAATATTTTAAAAAATACATATAGGTAGAGATATATATCCACATATATAGACCAAGACCATGGTGGCTCATTGGAGAATGCAACAACAATTTATATATGCACACGCATATCTATACAATTGTGTATGCTATCTTTATTTGTATTTTGGTAGAATTTCATTTAAAAAGATTTAAAAATAGCATATGTAAGTAGTATTTAGCTTCTGAGAAAATTGCTACAATACAACCATAGCATTAATGATATAGAATTGAGATGTTTTTAATAAAATAATATTTAATGGTGCAGTATGTTCCATATTTTCATAAGAAATCTATAAATTTGATTGCACTTTTTTAGTGAATGTCCCTATTGAAATTGAATACATTGAAAAACACTGAAAATAGTGTTTAATGAATTTTCATGGACCCACCATCTTGATTTCCATTGTCTAGCACTGTGAGAAATCATTTACCATTTCATTTTATGCTCAAAGGTGGCCAGTGTTGGAAAAAAAGGATAGACAACTGAGAGGGAGGATGAATCAGTTATTTCCAAAATCAAACTTATTCAACATTAATCAACCTTAAATCTTAGATCTGATAATTAATAGTCCAAGCATAAACCAATAACACATCAGAGACAAATGAACACCAAAATTTTATATGTGGAAACCCTGTTAGGGGAAAAACCACGGTGGATGTTAGTCCACAAGATTGTACCCTATTAGAAGTATAATGAAGAATGAAAAGGGAATCCAATTGCATTCAAGAACACCTCCTAGAGCACACTTCTCAGAGTAAGGGTCACTTCCTTACATACAATAATCATATTAAGTCCATATGATGAAGTTGAACCGAGAAAATAGCTTCTACAAAAGCTTGATTACAGTTCTGGTTAAGCGCACAAAAACTTCTACATTCTTCCACACTCTGCTCAAACTTCTTCACACTCTGATCTGATATTGAATGATTTAACCTGTATTCACACATGTACACCTCTTGCACACACTAATCATTGCCTCTAAATGAGGAAAATAAACACATATATATCCTCTACATGGATTTACATCCACTATTCATTCAGCCTCAAATAAAGAATAAATTACAACTATCGGCCTCAATACATGAATAAATTTCAATGCACACCAACACAAGTCGATCACAACATAGTGAGGACCCAAAAAAAAAACCTTTAAACACACCAAATAATAAAATATTAATCGTCATTGATCTGCAACACACTAACACCATCATGTCGGCCAAGAACATGAAAACTCGAGCACACATTGGAAAAATTTCTGATCACGAACACTTTGATCAATACAGACATACATCAAGGATAGATTATAATCTAGACTCGTCCATGAACATCATAGGTATATACGCAACACATGAAATTACCAAAATTTTATCCTCTTCATCCAAGAACACCATCTATAGAAACTGAATAATTGTAGGAACATAGATCTTCATAACTTCCACAAATATTTATGCGAACCTCTGAAACTTCTGGAAAACATACTAGAAAGATTCAGTAAAAAACCCTTTGAAGTGCACCTTCAGATCTTAAATAGCACTAGATATAAAACCCATACTAAAAATTCTAACCTTCTCAACATCACTAGCTACTAGCAATGCTATTTTTACAATTTTCTCAATATCCTCGACATATACAACACTAAGCATCATTAATGCTAATAGTGTTGACATCAATGACAACCACATATTAGAAATGCAACCACAAGATCCAACAATCTCCCCCTTTGGAATTGATGGCAACACATGATGTGAAAAATAACGCCACCAACCCAACTAGCTCTTCTCCAACAATCTCCCCTGAGATGGTGCACTCTTTTCCTATTTCCTTCTTCTCCCATTTTTTTCACATTTCTCTTCTCTCCCCGTTTGACATCAATGGAAAAGGTACACATGCTCTGATCACATATTTGAATCATCTGACTACTCCCCCTGAGTAGCAACCACCACAACAACAATTTGGAATAAAATATTTCTATGAATTCACAAACTAATGCAAAGACCTACATCTTAGTTTTGATCAAGAGGGGAAATCAACGAATTACCTCTGAGGTACTCAAAAGTATCCTTAGGAAACAACTTAGTAAATATGTCTACAATTTTCTCCTTGGTTGGTATATACTCTAGTCTAACTTCTTTGTCACTCACTTTATCTCTCAGAAAGTGATATTTGATGGATATATTCTTTTTCTTTGAATGTAGCACTAGATTCTTGGAAATATTAATGGAAATTGAATGGCATATAATATCATAATGGGTTCTTCATCTACAATACTTGGGTACAACTATTTGTAGTAGCAATAAATTTTGCTTCAGCAATAGACAATGAAACAAAATTCTACTTTTTTCTTAGCCAAGATACCAATTTCTTCACTAAGAAGAATGCACTGCCACTAGTACTTTTCCTATCATCCAAATATCCTACCCAATCAACATCAATGAAAGAATTCAGGATAAGATCATCATCCCTAGGATACCAAAGACCAAGATCAATTGTCCCTTTTAGGTATCTAAAAATTCTTTTCATAGTTGTTACATGAGACTCTTTAGGATCATCTTGAAATTTAGCATGCATACAACATTTATTATATTTGGCCCAGTCTAAGTCAAATAGAGTAATCCACCAATCATTGACCTATATCTTGTTTGATTTTCTTTAGGAGAATCATTATTTTGTGTAATTTTTCATCTGGTTATCATAGGTATACCAACTGGCTTTGAATCTTCCATGCCAAACTTTTTTAGTAGCTCTTTCACATACTTAGACTGAGATATGAAAATTCCATCATCTAACTAAGTGATTCTCAATCCTAAAAATAATTTCAACTCTCCTATCATTGACATTTCAAACTCACTTTTCATTTCATCGGCAAAATTTATACACAAATTATCATCACCTTCCAAAATATTGTCATCAACAAAGACTTCAATGATCAATTATTTATTCCGATCCAACTTGAAGTACAAAATGCTATTAGTAGCACCTTTATTGAATCCAAGCTTCAATAAATATTTATCCAATCTAGCATACCAAGCCCTAGCAGCTTGCTTAAGTGCATATAGATATTTCTTCAATCGGCATACCATGTCCTTTACATTAGTCAATTGAAATCCATTTGGTTGTTCAACATAGACTTCTTCTTCTAGCTCACCATTCAGAAATGCTCACTTTACATCCATGTGATAGAATTTATAGTTCTTGAAAGTAGCATAAACAAGAAATAATCTTACTGCTTCAATTCTAGCAAAAAGAGAAAAAGTTTCTTCAAAATCAATACCTTCCATCTGTGAGTACCTTTTGCAAACCAGTATTTCTTTGTTTCTGACCACTTCACCTTGATCATTCAGTTTATTTCAAAACACCCACATAGTTCCAATCACATTTTTGTCCTAAGGTCTGGGAACAAGATCCCATGCATCATTCTTCTCTATATGCATTAGTTCTTCTTTCATGGCTTCCAAATGTTCATCTTTGTATGCTTCATTGATATTGTTAGGCTCAACTTTGGAAATTAGATAGTACTCTTCCAAAATTCTTCTTCTAGTTTTCACACCTTTTCTCTTGTCTCCTATGATCTAAGTGTGAAAGTAATTTTTCCTTACATATTTGGGAGTTTTAGGATTTTCTCTGACTTCTTGTTGTTGTGTTCTTTCTTCTGCATTTCTGCTAGTCTCTGCCTCTTGATTCCCTTGGTTCACCGAAACAATTTGAAGTTGATTCTATGTTTGAACATTATTTCCATTGTTAGTATTGTCATGTTGAATATCTAAATCATATCCACTACATCTGGATGGTCTAACAATATCTTCATCAACTTTGACAATTCCACTTTCAACCATTTTCTTTAACCTCTTATTAAAGCACCAGTAAGCTTTAATTTTAGTAGAGTAACCTAAAAATATTCCTTCATCACTTCTAGCATCAAAGTGGCCTATATCATCATCTCTCTTGATGTAATATTTTCTTCCAATTTTTTTGAAATAATTGATAGTAGGCTTATAACCAAACCATAGCTCAAAAGGTGTCTTACAAGAATTACTATTGACATACACCCTATTAATGGTATACACATTAGTACTTATAGATTCCCTCCAGTAGAAATGAGGAACATTTACTTCCAATATCATGGTTCTAGTAGCATCTAGAATGGTTTTTTTCTTTCTTTCAACAACTCCATTTTATTGAGGGGTGCAAGGAGAAGATAACTATCTTTGGATTCCATTCTCTTCACATAAATAATTAAATTACTAGGAAGTGAATTCACCAGCTCTTTCTGACCTTAGACATTTGATCTTCTGAACTATCTCATTCTCTACCATAGCTTTGAAACTTTTGAACTTTTCTAATGCTTCATGTTTTTCTCTTAAGAAAGCAACCCATATCATTCTAGAATAATCATCAATGAGAAACAAAAAGTACCTTTCACCTTGTAGACTTCTGATTCCGGATGGACCACATAGATCAGAATGTATCAAATCTAGTTTTCCATTAGAGCTATACTATTTTCTTCGAAAATAATTTCTTGTCTGCTTTCCCATCTAACATTCCTTGCACATAGTGTTATTAGGCTTCACTAACTTAGGAAGATCTTTGACCGCTTGAGTAGTTCTTATCTTGAAAATATTATCAAATTTCACATGACACAACCTCCCATTCCATAACCAACTTACATCAATCTGAGCAATTAAGCAACTTTCACTAGAAAAACTCAAATGAAAGATATTACCTTTTGTCTTTGTACCTGAAGAAATCACATTTCAAGAACTTCCCCTTATTCTGCACTTATAATCCTTGAATTGAAGATTGTAACCCTTTCCTTCTACATAAAGAACATCTTCAATATTATGCTTACAACCAAAAGAAATAGTGCATTTTCCATGAATCACACCAAAAATTTTGTCTCTAAATCTTACAACACCATCATCATAGTCTTCCAAGCTTACAAACTTTCTCTTTTCACTAGTCATATGATCTGATCATTCGCAGTCAATTACCCACTTATCCTTTTCTTCAATTTTTGCTACAAGAGCTTTCTCAACATTCACATTACTAATAGATTTAGTGGACACCTGACCATTTTCTTTGATAGCAATAAATACCCATTCATCTTCATTTCCAATTTCCTTATCAGATTCTTCATCAGTTACACCTTCTTCAACATAATAGCATCTCCTTTGAAGTCTAGTCTTCTTAGGTTTGTACTTAGAAACTCTTTTAGGACATCTAGATGCAAAATGACCTATTTTACTACAAGAAAAATATTTAATAGGTAACTTTCCTTTTAACTTACCATGAAATCTAGCTTATCTTTTCACAATCAATGCTTCTAGTTCTTCTAATTCTTTTTCTTCATCTTCAATGTTTTTCATCTAATCTTCATATTTGAATGTCCTTTTGGAACTCTCACCTAGATTGTATCTTTTTTGGATTTTTTTGGATATTGTAGCTTTGAATGCAGATTCAGTCTTAGGAGAAGATTCACCAAATTCACTTAGCTCAAAGGCAACAAGTTTTCCAATCAACGTGTCTATTGTAATATGTATTCTTGCCATGAGTTCATCTATAGCATGAGCTCTTGTTTTTTAGGAGGGAGGCACAAGTCTAAGTATCTTAGCCACAATTTCTTCTTCATCCAAGGTTCCACTAGCACATCTAATGCTCATCACTAATTCATTTATGTTTTGAGAAAAAGATAGGATGTTCTCATCTTCACTCATATTCATGTCACTTTCCTTTTAAACTTTGTAGCTTAGCACTTTTCACTAGCGCATATCCTTCATATAATGTTTCCAACTTTTTCTAGATCTGGTATGCAGTCTTCAATCGTAACACATTTTTCATCTTTGAATCTTTCAAAGCACTCAAAAAAGATTCAATATCTATGGTATTAGATTATGCTTGGTTGATCTCGTCTTTAGAGGATGAACCATTCTAAGGAATAGTATATGCACTTTGTGTAATCTTGCAAAAAGGTTATCATATGCACTTCAAATGACACTTCATTCCGATTTTCCATTAAGAGTAGTCTGTACCATCAAATCTATGACTATCCTTCTTGTATTATTCCATCTTTGATCTCCTCAAGCTATTAGGCTTCTTTAGAGGAACTAGCTCTGATACCAGTTGTTGGAAAAACAAGGATAGACAATTTAGAGGCGGGGTGAATCAATTGTTTCCAAAATAAAACTTATTCAACATTAATCAACCTTAAATCTTAGATTTGATAATTAACAGTGCAATAATAAATCAATAACACATGAGAGATAGATGAACACCAAGATTTTATACATGGAAATCTTATTAGGGGAAAAACCATGGTAGATGTTAGTCCACAAGATTATACCCTGTTAGAAGTATAATGAAGAATGAAAAGGGAATGCACTTGCATTCAGGAACACTACCTAGAGCACACTGCTCAGAGGAAGGCTCAATTCCTTACATACAATAATAAGATTAAGTCCATCTGATGAAGTTGAACTAAGAAAATAGCTTCTACAAAATCCTGATCACAGTTTTGGTTAGGTGCACAAAAGCTTCTACACACTCTACTCTTCTCTTGAATGATTTGACATTTATTCACACATGTACATCTCATTCAAACATTGAGCATTGCCTCTAAATGAGGAAAATAAACACTTATATATATCCACTACATGGATTTACATCCACTATTCAGTCGGTCTCAAATAAAGAATAAATTACAACTGTCGGCCTTAGTACATGAATAAATTTCAATGCGCACCAACAAAATTAGGTCACAACATAGTGAGGACCCAAAAAAACACCTTCAAACATGCCAAACAATAAAATATTAATCCTCATGGATCTGCAACATGCTAACACCATCATGTCAGCCAAGAACAAGAAAACTTGAGCACACATCAGAAAAATATTTGATGACAAACACTACGTTTAATGCGGACATACAAATAAGATAGAGTACGATCTAGACTCATCCATGAATGTCATAGGTACATGCACAACATATGAAATTACCAGAATTTCATCCTCTTTATCCAAGAACACCATATATAGAAACTAAATAATTGTAGGAACACAGATCTTCATAACTTCCAGAAATCTTGATGCAAACCTCTGAAACTTCTGAAAAACATACTAGAAAGCTTTAGCAACAAACCCTTTGAAGTGCACTTTTAGATCTTCAATGTAAAAAATTTCCCAACATTTTGACCTTCTCAGCATCATTGGCTGCCAACAATATTTTTTTTACAGTTTGCTCAATATCCTCGACATATACAGGCTTAAGCATCATTAATGCTAATAGTGTTGACATCAATGACAACCAAATATCAACAATGCAACCACAACATACAAAAGATAGGAGTCTCCCTTTGGTATATATATTTTAATAAGCTTTGAAGTTAAAAACATGTTCTTGGTCTGGATAAATTTTGGTGTTTGTTGTTGTTCATTTTGCGTGCTATGCAGCTCTCACATAATGCTCATTTTGTGCATCTTTGGCATAATAGCAATTAAAATAGGAGAAATTGCAGATTAATAGGTCCTCCCCTTCGAATTTATGAGGACAACAAACTTCTAGACTATATTTTCCCTCAATTAACTAGCTGAGAAGGATACAAATTCAAACCTTTTGTTCCCTATAGTAATGCCTTGCTTCGGAGTAGACAATATCCTATAGGAAAAAAAATGTTTGAATTTGTACCCTTCCTAACCAATCTATTTATGGAAAATTCAATCTAGATGTTTTCTCTCTTTATAAATTTCAAGGGGAGGAGTTACATAGTGAGTAAAAAGTATGGTATACACATCTATTTAGATATAGAAATGTGTATATAAATAGATATATACATGTTTGAATATGGATATACATATCTGGTTATATGTGTGTGTTTTTAAATATGTAGACAAAGGGGAAATTCAATGCATATATGTACTTAATCATTTATATTCTTATGGTTGTATATTGTATTGTTTCAATAAGAAGGGGTAAAAGGACCAGCTAAAAACATATACAAATATATACATATAGCTATATGTAGAAATATAGTAAAATAATAAAAAACTACATGGATACATATACAAGAAACCTCAAAGATAAAAAGATACATATATCCATATATATATATGCATTTATCATTTTTATTTTTGTTGATGTATCCCCTGGTGTTTCAACAGTATTAAAAGTGCATTTCTATTCTTGTTCTTGTATCCTGTGTTGTTTGATCAATATTAGAAGTGGAATGGTTATAGATCGGTATTTCTAAGTTATCTACCAATTGCCATTGAGATGTTGCAATACATTAATTTTTTATTTTTATTGTAAAATAGAGTTGTCAATTAGTCAACTCAAATTGTAACATTTTGTCCCTGCACGATGGTCCCCAGAATTATGTCTACAGAAGCAAGCTTTGTGGATGGCTCTCGAGAGCCCTCCAATATTGATTTCTTGACATCTCCCACTATTTCCATTGTGGATTCTAGCTCTGAGGACGTTCACCACCAACCTTCAGATCTTGTTTCTATAAGTATTAATTTCCTTTTTGTTATACTTGTAGTAAATTTGACATCATTGATTCTATTTTCACTTTACTTTATGGTGTATACACACATGGGTGAACCTTACAAAGCATATATATCTGCAAGGAGATATACATTGATAATTTCCATCATACAAAAATATCCCTTTCATGTATATGTATATGTATACGTATGTATATATATGTATATGTATATGTGTATGTGTATGTATGTTTATATGTATATATATGCATATGCATATGTATATGTGTGTTTATGTAGTTGTATATGTATATGTATATGTATATGTAGATGTCCTTGTTGGCGGTGACTTGATCGAGTTTTTTATGGCAGCATGGAGCTTCGTAATTACATGGGTTAGCAGTGGTGGATTTTTTTGCCTCGATACACGGAAGATGAATGGTAAGTGTTTTCTCATGCGAGGGTTAATGCAACTTGGCATTGTTGTTCATGTATATGTATATGTATATGTATATGCATATGTATATATATATTTATATGTATATGTATATGTATATTTATATGTATATGTATATGTATATGTATGTGTATGTATATGCATATGTATATGTGGGATCTAAATGGAAAGTGTTTACTCATGCAAGGGTTATTGCATCCTATCGTTGTTGTATGATGTTAGCGGTCAAAATAAATGTGGTATTGAATGTTATAGTGTAGGAAAGTATACTCTGATTAAGTTGTACTGTCGAATGAGTATAATATGATAGATTAGATATGAAGACAATAGATTTCTGCCTACTTTTTTATTGTGTGATGTATTATGCAACTCCATGAAATTCCATGTCAATGTTTCATAATGTTCTTGGTCAAAGGTTTGAATATAGCTCGTGAGCCCCTGTGATGCACATAAAAAATGGTGAGGAGTATACCGAGCGTGGGTTGTGTTGTTTTGGTTTTAATGCCATCTATTTTTTCTTGTGTAAATAGATGCCTACACAAATGCTTATATATACTTGGTTTCCACAAACATAACTTTGAACTAGTTGCGAGAATCCAATATTGTATCATTCTAAAAATGGGATGTAACAATTGTGAAATAGTGAAATGGTTAAAACAAAAATATGTAAAATCCTTTTGTATATATTTTTATATATTCCAATGTTCAAATTATGTTATTCATTTTGTGATCATCCATAGATATACATTTATAAAAACATGGATACATATATATTCTGGTACATGTTTATGTGTAATTACTACTCTAGATATATCTATGGTTATACATGTATATTCATATTTGATAATATGGTTGAGCTTGTATGTATACTCCTAGGTTGTGTGACTACATTCAAGTTCCACAACCTGATCAATTGTTGAATTTAGAAAGGCTGAAAAACACCAATGAAACCATTTGTACTATAGCCAACATAAAGAGGAAATTTATGTGAAGCATCATAAAAAATACATCCAACAAAGGCTAACTACATCAGGCACAGGTGCAAGTCTACCTGCTGAAAATATTCCCTCATAGTGCCCATTTGCAATGGTAGATGCCACCCCTTATATACAATCTTAGAAAAATCCCCCTACTGCACCAGGACAACAGTAACACTTGAAATAAATGTTCAATGATTGCTACCTTTCTATAGTTAAGCAGTTCTAACATCACATAGATGCACTTTCAAACCTTTATGTTTATCAGATATGTAGGGAAATATACATAAGGATTCACACTCATATGCCAAGGTTAGCAATGACATTTGTAAGATTATATTCTGAAAAAGGCACCCACCGCTTCAGCTATACCAATAGAATGGACCCAGGCCGACAACCATTGTTGCTGAAAACTAACACAGGTTGGAGAAATGCTTATTTCTAGCGTTGCTCTAGTTTTACAAGTGTCCCACACTAGATGAGGTCAATTTAGATATAGTGGTCACATGATAAGCTTTCCTCAAGATGTCTCGAGCATAGAAAAAATGTGTTGACTGCAAGACCTTGAGGTTGTGATCATTCGGCAAACCACCATTGAAGGTGGAAATTGTGATTTCTATGTTAATAAACACCATGCCATGGATGCATTGAAATAAAAAATTCAATATGAAAAATCCTACAATGATGTTGAGATTGATTTTGAGGCTCTTAATATGTTATCTGATGTAGCTATTGATGTATCCAATTTCTTGCATACAATAGAGAAATTTTTTGATGAAGAGGTAATGCCATCAACTAGCTCAACAAATGCTACTCAAGATGAAAATGGCTCTTCAAAATTTTCATCATTTATCCCTTCCTTGTTAAATTCTAGATGAGATCTCCAAGCAATCAAACAAGTATTACAGATTAAAAAAAAGAGCAAAATATTTTATGTTGGCCTAAAATTAGCTCTTCTCTTGTTAATGAATACAACATTGAAGTTTTAATTACAATGGAATTTCCAACATTGTTTCCCACTAGAGAAGTACTTCCCCTTTAACTGAGGAATGCTCAAATTCACTTGCATGAATATGCCCTCCACTTAATGAGATATTTTGACCACAAATTTGGCAAACATGTCAAGTTTAGGTATTTCCTCTACAACTTGATAGTGAGACATCACAAACAACAAACTATTTTTTTCTTTGTTAGAGCAGATTTGGAAGACAAAATCCCTAAGTTGTTGTCTACATTACATGAACATCTTCAATTTTTTCCTGATGGTCGTATAGGTAAGAAATTGATGCATTTTGGGGAATTGTTGCATGAAACACGTTCTTTTTATAAGTCTTGTTAGGCCCAACTATCTACAATGATTAAAAAACTTGACATACCTACCCTTTTTTTCACTTTCAGTAGTGTAGACACAAAATGGGCTGATTTGACAAATGTTTTCTCTTTTGTGGCTGATTTGGTGATGTAGCCTTCAAAAAATACACTAATAGATAGTGTTTTTTAGAATCCATATATAATGTCTTTATATCTGCATCATAGATTCTCAATTTTCCATGAAGAGGTGATTGAAAATATTTTGCATGCAAAAGACTATTCATATAGATATGAATGGCAACATCATGGCTCTGCACATGTGCATGGTTTTTTATGGCTTCTAGAAGCCCCCAACATGGACACTCTTGATTGGTCCAGTCACCATGAGGTTACCATGGCAAGACAATTTTTTGATAGATATGTTTCAGCTTGGGATCCATGTTTCCCTGCAAAAAGATTTCTTAGAATGTATCATTGTTCTGAAGAAAATTTTTGCTTTCTTTCCATGAGACAGATTCTTTCCCATGATCTAATCATAGATTATGAAGAGTTTCTAAATATAGTTCAAAGGCACACAAAATTTTATGAATATACTTTTTTAAGAAAAAAGGAGAAAAATTACAATGTTAGTATAAAGCACCTTGGCAACAACTTACCTCTATATTGACATCTAATGGCGAGTCTAACAAATCGTACAAGACAACAACAAGATGATGATTACCTAAATATTCATAGCCCACCCATGCTTGCAATCTGGCATGCGAATGTTGACTGTCAACTAGTTGTTTCTACTAATTTGTTTTTAAATTATATTTCTAAATATGCAGCTAAATCTGAGAAGAAACCAAAAAATTATCTTGATATGTTGAAAAGAATTGCAAAT
Organism: Sequoiadendron giganteum; assembly: GCA_007115665.2. Classification (NCBI taxonomy): domain Eukaryota; kingdom Viridiplantae; phylum Streptophyta; class Pinopsida; order Cupressales; family Cupressaceae; genus Sequoiadendron; species Sequoiadendron giganteum. Next base: position 522,472,765 of record CM021105.1, on the reverse strand, counting down.
ACAAATATAGTTGAGGATAGAGTACTACTTGCATATCAAAAATTCATGATGAATATTCTTGTGGAGTTTGACATCTCTGCATAGGAGACATGCCATATGTTACAAAAATCGCCTCTTGTCACTTCAAGCCGACAATATGTTCATTTGAATGTACGAAAAAAAACATGGTTATGTATTAATAAAGATGATGGTAATGAAGACTTGCCAAAAAATTGTATTCACTTCTATATGCAAAGGCCTCTAGAGCTAGGTGGTGTATCCCTATTTGACTCATTCTTCTTATATACACATTTTGAGTGGTGCAAAAAGGCCAAATTGAAACTGAGACAACAACTTGCAATTGTCTTTATGTACTCATTGTTCAAGATTGTTATCGTTGAAGATACAAAAATATTTGAGACATTTTTTTGGATTGAACTTATGTTATACAAACCTTTCCAAAACATATAGATAGATATATGTCTTGCCAAACAAGAGATCATAAAAAATTGGGAAGTTCTAAAAAAAATTGGTTATCATCCTTGGCATGTTAATAGACTTCCACTTGCATCCACGATTGAAGAAGAACATGAAAATGATACTAATGATTTGAACCATTGACCTTCTATGGACAAATATGAATGGGAAGTTTTCTCTTGGCTTGGTGCAAATACTAACTTCAATATAAATCATCTCCAATTGTTGGGTAAGCAAGAATTCTATATGAACCATTCATGGGATAAAAACCATGTGCCTAAACAACTCCATAATATTTATGTACAGTTCATCCCATCATCCAGGGCACAACATGAGAAAGCTACGATACAATTTTTCCTTGTAAATACATCATCCCATCAGCTTTCACCAAAAAAATAATTGGCTCTTCAAATCATCAAGTCCCATTGCATGCAACCATTCCCCAAAGGTCTTCTCTACATGATCATTCAAGGGATAGCTAGCACTAGAAATTCCTTTTTGATAAATTGTATTAGACAAAAAATAAACATGTCTACTACTAGATCCAATAGCTCATTGCTCACATTGGCCCCCACGAGTGTTGTTGCACACAAAATATGAGCCTCCACAATCCATACAACCCTCTAAATTCCCATAAAGGATATGAATCCTTTGTAAGGTCATACATTGACAATATTTCAAGAAAAATTTAAATAAATTAAATAAATTTTGATAGATGAAATGAGTTTTCTAGGCCCGAAGTTGCTGCTGAAAATAGATAGCCAATTGCGCCAAGCATTCCCTAATAACTAGAGGGAGGATTTTGGTGGTGTTTCTATCATCCTTTTTAGTGATCTTTCCTAGTTTTCACCTATCATGGATACCCCTATTTAGGATTCATGCTCATTGACTATAGCCTTATGGAATAATTTCACAGTCTGTCACATTGGACACTATTTTCTGCCAAAAAGGAGATAGCCCTTCCCAACAAAATTTTCAGGCAATCCTTCTCCATATAAGAAATGGTGAGGCTCTCCACAATGACTAGGAAGAGCTTATGAACAAATAAATAAAATGATCGCATCCACATAAAGAGAATTTTTTTGTGTTGCTACACATTTTTTTTCCACAAATGACTTAGTTGTATTCCACAAAAAAAAAATGATCAAATAGTTAAACCAACCCATAGCCATTAGAGTTGCTTGAGTAGCACAAAAACACACATTTGATCATGGAGAAGATGAACAAATTCTCCCAAAACTACTACTTTTTGTTGGTGAATAGGTGATGCTAACAACAATTTTGTGGATTCAAGTTGGCCTAGTCAATGGATCCCTTGGTCTTGTTACAGCTATTAAGTACAATGCACATTGTAAACTGTCAGATCCACCTGACTATATTGTTGTTCACTTCCAAAATTACATTGGCCCACCATGGGACCCAAAAAACCTAAGAGACATCGCCATCCTAGCTATAAATCAGGGTAGTCGAGCACAAATTCCACTCACCATGGCATGCAGAATCACAATACATAAAGCATAAGGCTTAACATTAGATAGAGAAATGATAAACATAGGTAGAAAAGAGAGGCAAGGGTTGAATTTTGTAGCTATCTCTCATGTTAAATCAATTGAAAGACTCCACATTGATCCAACATTCTCATTTGAGAGATACTCCAGAATTAGCAACAACAAATACACTACTTGACGTCCCAACAAAGAGATGCGCTTGGAACAACTCCAGTCCTTGCCAAATTATTCCACCCATAGCTCATCCTTTGACTTATAAAAATGCTCCAAAATAATTATTATCACATTTGGTGCAGACTATATACCATCCTCTTTTCAAGGATTTCTTAATTAAATTTTATAGAAGCATACCATGTAATAATCTGTGCAAAATGGGTATAACACCAAATATGGACAAAGATACTAGGCAACAATAAGTAGAGGAAAAAATTGTACAAGCTAGTGCCATGTTTTGATCATTCCATTCTATTAAAGTATATATTCAACTATTCCACAAATGTTTTCAATAATATTCTATTGTATTTCACTAATTGATTTTAAATTATGCACCTATCTCTATTTCCCATTTTTTGTGCCTATATACTCTACATTTGACTGCCACATGAAATTTCCCACATATATTTAATTCTTTGCATCCTTCTTAGTTTTACACATTAAAGATAATTTTCTTCCTATTTTACTATCTTCTATACCTTTAGCAATAGAGTTTTTGTTAAATTTAGTATGCAAATATGCACCCATAAATATTAATCTGTTGACTTCTTGTTTCAACATTTTGTTGTGTCATAATTTTTGTATATGGAATTTAGAAGAATACACTCTTTTTTATATTCCACCTATCCATGTTTGTTCAAGTGTTTTTAAATTCCATGATGTCAATTATTTATAATCATACCTATAATTCTCTTTCAACCGATCTTAATATGCAGTACTCTAAACATATAGTTGCAACTATTTCAAATTGGCACATATGCAGATACAAACAACTTCAAGTGTCAGAGATGCATAGAGATTGCAACCAACAATAAGTAGAGCTCAAAATTTTTATAAGTCAATAACGTGTTTTGAAAAATTTAGTATATTGAACTATATATGCACATACTATAGAAACATTCTCAAAAAAATTGTGTTCCATTTGACTAATAAGTTTAAATTTTTGTAACCATGTTGTGTTTTCTATTTTCTCTACCTATATACCCTAAGTTTTGACATTCATCCTTCATGATTTTCTTCCACAGATTCTTATGTCTTCTTGTTAGCTTTTCTATTAGCTTTATTCGATTCAAATAACTGCAAATGTTGATCTACAAAATTCTCTTTTTCATCATTTCACTATGTCTCTCTTCGTATATTGGATTCAGAAATATATAGCCTTGTCTACATTTTTAATTTTTTTTCTCATATATGGTAAAAAATTGTGCTATTTGTGACAGGTTGCTTGGGCCCATTTACAATTATGATGGAGCTTATTGACTATGTGGTTTGGTGTTCATGAAACTAGTTGTTGTGTTCAACGAAAATAAAATGGTGGTTTTTTGCTCTCGTGGTGGTTGAAACATCTTGGCATTGTTACTTGATGCCATGGAAGGGAGTACATGTAATATTCATTCTTGTAATATGAGGATTTCTACTATTTTCTTCCATCGTAAAATGATGCACCTTGGTATTTGTTTCACAGTAGGCTACTGAACAAGGCTGCCATCCACCTCGATTAGATAGCAGATAGCAGATCCTTCCAACTACTCTGGTCCACAATCTACAATTTTTCAGCTTCTAATCTTGGTGTAAGTCATTTTTCAATGCCTTTTTGTTGTTCCATACACATCTAACCACATACATATATTTTAATTTATTCAAATAAAATGTTGCTTGTAGTAATATTATGTTGGGCTCAATGAAAACATAGATGAAAAACAAAATATGAAGCCCATGTGTCAGACAATTAGTACCTGAAATATGACCATAGCTATAAGCATAAACAAGGTTTTTTTAATAGATTTATATTTTTTTGAGTTATACATTCAACCCTTTTCTTCCTCCATGGATACATAGCCTCCATATTTTTTTTTCTATATATATACTTTCATGCACGAATTGTTACATGCACTTCACTACAATAAATATAGTCTATTGTACACATTACATTTATGCATTTTTTTATAGTTGTCTTTCAAGACAATCTAAAAAAATATCTTGAAGCATCGAGAAATTCTATCCACGACTACTATGCTGGAAACCCTAGTTGAAACTTCAAACAAATAACTGATAATTAAATGCCAACTAATACATAGATTTCTTGTTTTGTATTACTATGCTTCATGATATTATATTTCTCTTCTCTTTGAATCTACCTATAACAAGGTCTTTATTGTCGTAGTTTACTTGTTCTATTCTTCATAAAATATAAGATTGACCTGTACCTTTTGACTGGTTTCTATTTTTATTTGACCCATGTATGCTCCTTGGCCTAGAGGCTATTGTTCAGTGTTATCTCTATTCATCCTTAGTGCTATATGCATTCTAGACAGCATAAGCTCTGTATAAGAAAGTATTCATATCTATAGTTTATAGCTTCTACTCTCCATATGTTAAACTTTCATTTAAAATATGTTTTAGATGATCTTCTATTTGAGAGATTCTAAAATAGTTGTTATGAAAACACTTGAGAATCACAAGTAAATGACAGATGGTCCAAAAAACCACATCAAATACAACCTTAAGAGAGGTAGAAACACATAAAAATTCCAAAAAACATGAAAAGGGTGAGTTTTTCCTTTTGATATCCCATTTATGTGTGATTCTAAAGTGTTCTTCTAATGTACATCTTGCAACTGTTACAAAAACCTTGTCTTGTACCAATATATTTCATGATACTCTTTTTCCCTCATCTATTTCAAGCTCCTTATAATAAACTATTAATTTTCACTATTATTTTGTTTGGATGGAACATGTTATATGTGTTCTATGAATAGTTCCATGATATTTATTTCCCCTCATCTATTTGAAGTCCCCCATGAAAAATTGTTCTTCATGGTACTCTTCTTTCTAGATCCTCACAAAAAAATTTAGTCTCATAGTTTGCCTCTTCTATGCTACATATTTTTAAATCCTATTTAATGTGGTTTTTCTCCATAATATCTAGCACCAAATAAGTGTCATTCTAATACCTATTATATAACTGGAAAGACACTTGTAATCCTAGGAAAATCACATATGGTTGGAAACACACATTAAATATACTTTAACACCATGGAGAATAGAACAAGTGACTTACAATAATGAACAATTTGTTATAGGAAAGTGGATATTGATACAACACAATAAATCTATGTAAAAGTTAACTCCTCAATTCAAAATTCAAGCTACATAATTTGGAACTTAATATTATAGACAAAATAGAGGAATTGTAAAAGAACTATTAGAAAAATATTAAGAATCACAAGTAAATGGAACATGATTGAAAACCCACATTAAACATATTAATACAAGATAACCAGTTTATGTAAGAGTCGATTTGTCAATTGAAAATTTGAGCTACGTTCTTTGGCAGTCAACCCACATTAAATACAAGTGGTAAAGCCAATGGGCTGAAATACCTTATACAAAATGGCTATAACACCACAGACTTAATTAAAAGTTTGACGTACATTACTTCCAACTAAATATTATAGACGAATAGAGAAATTTTAAAAGAGCTATTAGAATAACACTTAACAACCACTAAACTATTTTTATCTCCAAAATATTTATGCTTTCATACTAACCCTCTGCATATATATGTGTGTGTGTGTGTGTGTGATTACTCCTATGTTAATGGGTATAACTCCAAAGGTGCATAGAGATAACTACAAACAATAAATGAAGGGAGAAAAATTACTAACCCTGACCATATTTTTTTGATGAAGGAAAGAAGATATAACTATAATTTCTCCATCCATATAGAGGCATAATCTCTTTTAAGTCTCAAAAATGGGTATAACGTCAAAGATAAATTTACATATAAAAAGGAATAATAAACAAAGAGAAAAATACATGAAAAATAAATTAATCACTCTAACACCTCTTATAAAATTTCTCTACTTGTCTTCAATATTTATTACCAAAGAGCGTAACTAAAATCTTGTATCAATATGCTTCATGATATTCGTTTTTCCTCATTTGTTTCAACTAGAGAGTCATCCTCAAACCTTCATTCCACACACTATAAATACTCTTTAATGACTAAAAATGTCCATACAAATGCACATAGATAACTAAAACAGTAAACCAAGGGTGAAAAAATTACAACAATATCTTGTTTTAACTACAATTTGTCCATCCAAAATAGACATATAATCTGTTTAAAGTCTACAAAATGGGTGTAATTACAAAGATTAAAAAATATAACAAGAAGAAATGAACAATAAATTAATCATCTATGCCAAATACCTATGAAAAATGACTTTATTTTCATTCCATGCCTAATACGTGTATGCAAAAATATGTTTGTGAAACATGCACACATATAACAACCAATAGCCAAAAAGGAAAAAATGTAGTCATGTACGAAATGAGAACCAAGCTAAAGGTGATTTTTTCTACTATAGTCTTCTCTAGAATGAAGACCAAAATGGCTCTTTCAACAATGCAACTTAATAAATATATTTTCTTGCACATTTCAGAGAACATCTATGTTCAAACCCTGCATTGAGAATTCAACAAAAAATAATATATGTGCATGCATATATATGTGTATATATATGTATATGTATGTATATGTATATGTATATGTATGTATATGTATGTACATGTATCTATATATGTATATGCCTAACCTCTTTTATTGTAGATCTATATGATTTCCTTTATAATGTTGCACAGATACAATAGGCATCCAAAAAAAGTGTTGCACTCTACATTGTCTATTTGAAATTGTTTAATGCTCCAACTCAATCCAAAGTTGCTCATGCTTCTTAAACACTCAAAAATACATATAAGTATAGAAATTTTTCATTATTAATAAATAGATTCAGTGAACCAATTGTAAATATTATTGATTATTTCTAGTTTCAGATTGTTTATATTGATTTTACCCATATACTTACTAATTTTTTTATGGTTCCTTCCTAATATTTCTTGCTCATCCACTGACATACCCCTCTATTCTATTTGTAGGTACTAGGATAAGGCATCCAAAAGCATCCAAAAGTCACGATGCTTTTTTTTTCAAAAGTTACTGCATCGAAAAAACACATCAATATGACAAATCATATATGAAAATACTAGATTTTGCTCAACTTTGATACTATGACATGTATAATGGAACTCCACAAATTTTTTTGTGGACATTTCATACTTTTCTTGCTCGGGGGTTTGGATAGAGTCCTCGAGGCTCCATGATGTTGATATGGTAGGGTGGATAATGAGCATGGGTTTTGCGTTCTAGCTTTTAACACCATATATTTTTTCTTACATATATTACTACCAATTAATGTAGTTTGAGTTTAGAATTGAGAATCCATATTTGTTCTTTTACAATTTACCTATTTGTCTATAGTCTTTACTGCCAAATAATATTGTTTGAATTTAGAATTGAGAAGCCAATTCTCAAATACATTCTTTTCATTGTATCAATATGTGTCATTATATTTTTTTACCTCATCTATTTCAAGCTTCCTATAATAAAGTGTTTATTTTCATGGTTTAGCTATTGTGAATTCTCAAAAGTTTGTAAACTACTAGAAACTACAATCATGGAATTGATTTGTGCCTTGGCTTCAAATTTTTTATTATAACATGTTTCTTATGTCATTGGAAGTGGTAGGTAAGCACTTGAGACTTTTGTCATGTCACCTCAAAGCAAAGCATATCTTTTATTCAATTATTATAGCAATCCAAAAAAAAATTTATTGCATCATCACACTCTTCTTTTCGTGAGGTTTGTTTATTGCTTTTTGATCGAAGATGGTGTCACTAAGTCTTCAATTGCATTATGAAGTAATTCATTAAAAATTGATATTTTTATTCCCATTTTCGTGCAATTCACTACTTTTGAATCTTTTATACTTGTCTCCATTTTATTTTACTACTACTAACCCAAAAAACACATGCATACTAAAACTTTAATTTACAAAATTATGCACTAAATAGTAATTATATAAAGTATCCAATATTAAACACATTTCTTTCTTCAAAAATATGTGATACCCAAAGTTATCAACTACCTTTGTTAAACAATATATTTTTAATGCAATATTAGTTATTAAAGGCATGGGTAATAACTCTTTAAAAAAAATTCCTTGTATTTGTATGCATATGTATCTTAACATAATTAAATAATAATGAATTGATTGATTGAATAACCTAGACAAAAAGCTAAAATATGCATGTTCATCTAGGGTTAATAAATATAAAACTAAAATATAGATAAAATTATCTCATACCTTAAATTTTGGCACAAAACTGTTGTTGTGAGGAAAAACAATATTTAACAATTTAAATTTAATTTATATTTTTCAATTATCATTTTTAAAGAATATATTTATTTACAAATTGTATTTGTTGAAAATTAATTTACTATATTCCTAACATTTTATGTAGAATCAATTTTTAATAACTATTGTAGCTAAAACTATTAAATATTACATATTAATAAAACAAAAGTTATTGATCATTAGTTGTTCAAAATTAAAATTAATGGATAGATTGTAACTAATTAGATTAATTCAAAATAGCCTATAGTTTTATTTTACATTTTCATTAGTCAATTTTCAACTAGTAGTTTTTAATGTGGATATGCACAAATCGATTTCTCCTATTTGTCGGAAAGTTTCATAATCTCCCACCCATAGCCAATGAGATATGAATTAACCTCACATTATTTCCTATTGAATAATTAACACTCTTTACATTATTCGACTCAATCAAACAATTTTAAATATTGTCAATTTTTCGTATTTCAAATTCCACTCCACACAAAAAACTTTCTTGCTTCTTTCCTGCTAAATAGCCTTTTGCAGTGCACCCCTATCAGCTAATTATTGCATGCTTGTGCATGCGACTACTAGTTTTATTTGGTCCTAGTAGTTTCTACTTTCCTAAGATCTCTTTTTCTTATCGTAGGGTTTTAGGATTCTAGATGGATTTTATACTTTCTCTAAAAGGTCTGAAATTTGTTCTAGATTCCTTGCTCCACTTTATGTCTTTGTCTTCTTCTCATTCGGTCTTAGGAATCTAATAAAATTTTATAATTTTTGTTAATAAGTATTAATACATTTGAAAATCATGATCCTTCTTTTCTCTCTTTTTGGTGGGTCCCGGGAATCTAAACAAATTTTAAAATTTTCTTTAAAACTATGAATACATTTGAGAATCTCGATCCTACTTGGTATCCTTGTTATTGGGTCTTGAGGCTCTAGGTGGATTTTAAAATTTTCTTCAAAAGGTTGAAATTCCTTTCTAATCTTGGGAAGTGACTTATTTTCCCATTTTTATTTCCTTTTCCTATGACCAATTGGAGTTTTGAACCCCAAATAGACTTAGGACCTTTTCCATTTGGTCCCAATGTCTATTTTTGACCAATAACCTTGCTCACCTTCTACATTAATGGTGAATACTCTCATATGCACATAAAAGTGTTTTCATACTTTTTGAGCCATTAATAAAGCTAATGTTATTGATTAATCTTTGATGTGAGGTAATTTTTAAAGAGATCACAAAAAATGCAAGATCATCATGGTGTGATTCACAACATGGTCAATTTCTTCCTCTAATTGGGTCATAGGTTATTTTTTGTTGTTGATTTCCTTTTTTTTATTAATAGTTTTTTCTTTTGTTTGTTAGATTTTTATTTTGTGTTTATTTTATCATATTTCCTACATCTCATTCCATCATTTGGTATATTACCTAGGCTCTAAGGTTTAAATTTAATCCTTGGTTTAGTAAATCAAAATGCTTTTAATTTTGAACCTAATATAGATTAGGGTATTGTTGATGGTATTTTTATGCACTTCAAAACATAGGTAATGCATAAGTGTATTACCTCTCTTGAAAGACAATCTTCCACAATCAAATTGCAGAATACTATCCCAAGGTCTCTCCAATGTCAGGTCATGACAGTGCTTGGAATATATCAGTTGTTTGATGTGAGTTGTTGGGATGACAAGGTGGTCTTATGTGTGTCAAAGCTATAGGAGAATTGGGTCAATGAATGAAGTTCTCTGAATATGAAATTAATGCACTTTGTTGCAAGCTTAGACAATAATCTTGGACTCCATTGTTTTACCAGATTTGACTTTACAATGTGTAATGAACCTTAGCACAGGTTGCTTCTTAAAAAAAGGAAAAAGAGGCAAGGAAGAAGGATGGTTCATGGAACTATAACTACTGATGAATAGTGATCATGGAGGTTCCTGCTATGGATAGCTTGCTTAAATAGGATTTCACTTAATCTGAATTCTCACAATGTCATGAAATCTATGCTATCTTCTAAGGACTGTAGATATTCATCATTCATTTTCCATGTAAATGTGAACAAAGACAAAGTTTAAAGAGAAGCTATGAAATTATGGTCTAGGCTAACTTTGCACAGTAACTTACTAGCAGCAAATGACTAAAAATATGGACAAGGAAAGCATACACACAATGAAAAACTTCATAACCAAAGACAACATACTAGATCCACTAAAGCTAACTAAAGGAAAATAGGACAGAAAAATAACTTGAAGTAAGGTTTTAACTAATGGGAGAAGAATCATGCAACATGGGAAGAAATCCAAAAATGCATAAAGTCAATTTATTTCTATTAAAATTTCTGCAGCATGCCTTTACAACAACTCAACTCTTCTAAAATGAGAGGAGGAGAGCCCTCTTTATAGTTTTCAAAAAAAAAAATAAGTGGCCAAGATTCACTTTACACTAGGGTTTCACCTACCCCCAAATATACATTACATTTTTAATACACTTTTGTCTTTTCCCTATTTTTTCATCTATTGGCAACATTGTAGCAATTTTGTCCTTTTGCTATTTACCTTTTGTTGTAGCTACTCTTTTAGGAACTCTTCATCGATGATAGGGTTTCCCTCGTGCTTCTTCAAAGCTACATATTCAATGAAGCTCGAGATCATTGGCTGAAGCTTGTACACCTCCATGATATCCGATTGTAGCACTTGATAGCTCCATTCTTGGGAGTTGTTAATGAGCTTCTTCTAGTTTTCATCATATTTGGCAGCATTTCTTCTAAAAAGCTCTGACTGGGTGAAGGCTCGAGCAACAAAACTCATGAAATCTGTGGTGACTTCAGTTGACATCCCATCTTCCATGTTCTTTAAGAAGTGGGGCTTTATGCTCTTGAGATTAATCTCAACAGTGGGAAACTCATACCCCATCATTAACTTGAGGTATCGAGCACAATATTCTCTAGCCTCCTTGGACCATTTGATATCCGGAACTACCCGTTCCAGGATTTGCTCCAGCTTTCCCCTTCGATGATCGAAATCTCATTTACATACATCCACTAACTAGTGGTCATCATCTTTGAGGGAAAGGTCCTTCTCCCAAACCTTGCTTGGAAATACAAGTATGGACTCAATTTTAGGGTAGGCTACTTTGTAATTCCTAGGGAACTCCTCACAAACTTGCCTTGTTCCTTGAAGAGTTCTCTGCACTCCCAAGAACTTATTTGCAGTCTAGACAACCAAGTTGATGCCTATGTTTCCAATGTCTAAGACCTGCCGGAACTGAGGTGAGGCTGATGACATGGTGGGCTGCTCATCCAGGGACAACCACTAATGAATGTAGGTCATTAGATTGGCCACCTATGCTTTGAGTTCTTCTTTTGAAACCTTATCTTGCTGGATAAGGTGCAACACCATGTCGACTAATTCTTGGAGGTGGTCAACCTTCTGCTCCCTTGTGGCCACTCCCAAGTCAATGGTGAAGACATTATAGGTTACTCCTTGCTCTCCAACCACTGGTGTTGCTATTTGTACGACCCTAGATCCGAAGGCATCCATGGTTACCTTTGATCTGATCTTTGGGCCTTTTTCTTTATTGGTGCTTATTTGTGCTTAGGCTAGTATGGCTTCTAGCCTTGCCTTAGGATCTTTTAGGGTAGGAGTCTTTTGCCTAAGCTGATTCCCAAGCCAATTGGGCATTTGGGGCCCCTCCTTAGGTGATTCAGATTGATCCCTTTTTCCCTCCACCCCAAGTTCAATGGCTCTAACGATAAGGGCCTCCTTCTCCTCATCGAAGTCCTATTTGAGTGTTACACATTTAGCAGGACACTTGGGCAACTATTTTTCAGAGGGATCTTCTCTTTCAGCATCCTTATCCTCTTCATCTTGATCGTGTTCATGCTCCCCAGGCCTATCCTCTTGCTCATCCACATGGGGCAACGCCTCTTCATGCTTTGGATTTCGACCCTATCTTTCAGTTGGAGACCCACTGGCCTCAGTCTATGGAGTAGTAACTTCTTCTTCAACTGTAAATCGATCTTCAACTTCTTTATCCTCAATTTCCTTTAGTTTCTTGCTCCATTTGGCATCGAGCTCTAGATCATGTGTTTCCTGAATTAATTCAGTGTCCATCTCCTCGCTTCTTTCACTGGAGGATTCATAGGCTACCTCATTGATCTCCTTGCACTCGAACATCAGGTGCTCATGGTATTCAAATTCCTCATCTTAGGGTCTCTTTGCAGCCTCTAGCTATTGTCATTCGAGCTCATTAGATATTTGCATTGTTGCCTGGATTATTGGTGGTTCATTGGGGGAGGGAGAGCTGAAGAATTGGCCTTAGCCTAGGCTATTGTAGCTTGTATTGCTAATTTGCAAGCATCCGTGAAAGCTCGGAGGGCACGTTCTGCATGTATTTTATGAAGGACTTCAGGAGACTAAGGATAGGAATTGTAGCATTAGAAGTGAATGGAAGGGAAGGATACATAAAAGAAGAAAATATTAGCGAGGTTGTGACAGAGGATGAATCCACCGATATGACCTGCATGATTGGAGAAGTTGAGGCAAGGTGGACAGACATGTCCACCGTAGGTGGGGAGGAAGTGGAAACTACAAGCGAAGTAGGTGGGACAATAATAATAACAAAAGATGGATACCTTGGTAGGTGAGACTCTTCCTCTCTACCCTCGCGGAGTGGATCTTCAGGTATGACCGACATCTCAACAACCCTAGCTGTTTTATTTTGCTTCTTCAAAGGCTCACCCTTCGAAGCCTTTCGAGCATAAACCTTTGGGTTAGACCCCTCCTTAAGAGCTTCCTTTTTATTTTTGGTTTTGACAGATGGTGGGGATTTTGAAGTTTCCCTAGTTTTTGCGGAAGACCCCCATCCATCAGAGCCACTTGGCTCACTTTCAAGTCCCTTGAATGTTAAGTTGACTCACTGTTGCTTCAGTCGTGCCACTTGCTAGTTGATCCATGCCTTCATTCAAATTTCCACATGCTTGGTGAGTATGTCAAGGTTATCAACCTCTTTCTCATCCCAATAAATCATAGGCAGTGGCAGGTTGGTGACGACACTATATCCTATATCAATCACTGTGCTTTCATCTTCTTCAAGTTGGTCTGGAACTAGGCACAAGTTTACTCCTCACACATAGAGGGAAGTCATGTGCATGTAGTGTCACAACCGCACCTCAAGATCATCCTTGTAGTTGGCCCAAAAATCCTCAACATTGTGGAGGTGGGCATATTTGGGTTCTAGTTCCTTCCTAATATTACCATATGGGTCCATTTGTGGTCGAGCTATATACTGTCAGAAGTGGTACTCGACCAGCTCCTCTAGTATGATCTGGTCATTAGGGTACTGGGGCAGCTTGTTCGACCTTTTCGTGAATCCTTGGGTGTGAATGTAAGTGAACTTAGGGAGCTATGTGTATAAGAAGGCATAATGCCTGAGGAGGGCTTTGGCACTATGGGATACTCTTCTCTACAAATATCCTCCAAGCAATTGGATGATGTAGGCAATGAAGGCATCGTTCACCTTGCAGTAGTCCCTCTTGAAGTTCCTATATTGGAACTAAGGGTATCTGTCATAAGGCTTGAGTTTCATCCCTGGCACCACATTGGGCATTGCATTGAGTCCATGATAATGTTTCCGGTTGGAAAGTGAATAAACTAGGTAGGATGTCATGTAGAACTTTGATGTCTTCTTCACACTGATAAATTGCTCGTGAAAGCAATTGCTAATTATTTCTCCCCAATCAAAAGCGGCGTCGCCATAGAGAATTTGATCCACAAATTAAAACATCCATTCCTGGAAAAAGGCCACAATAGGAAGGCCCATTACTCTACTTAGTAAGGTAACGAGGTCATGGTAATCCTTGAAGAAATCATTACGAAAGAGCTCCTGTGGGAATTTTCAGGCATTGGCCCTCTTATCTTTCAACTAGTATTAATTAATCAGTTTCTTACATCTTGTATGATCTTGATCCCATAACGCCTTGCATTCCTCCATATTTGGGGTCTCCATACTTTCAAAGGTGGGTCATGTGGAAGGCTGTAGTTATCCCAAGAGGAGACATGTCTCCAAGTATGTTCCATCACTATCCAATATGGTTCCGTTCTGGGGTTGATATGCTTCCTAGCATGCCATTACCAGCTCAAGAGCCAACAAAGCTAGTGGGAAGCCTGCAGCCTTAGTAAGTCCGTTGCTTCTGATTAATCTTGTGTTTTCTATTTTTGGATCCACCTTGACCCTCCATGTAAATTCATTAATGTCAACATGCCTGATATTCGTATCTATGATGTCTCTCCAGAGAGTGGTGATTCTGGAGTGTAGTGGCACCCCTTGGAATTTGAACTTCATCTGATCCTTATCCTCCTTTCCTCGAGGTGCCTTGGCAGTTCCCTTTCCCTTTTCCTTAGCAACACCGGAGGTTTTTGCACTAGATTCAATAAATCCTACACAAAGATATGTGAATCAGTAAGATTAACATGGAAAAGTGGCCTCAGCCAAATCCCTAAACAAAAAGGCTAGAGCCATTATTGTCATTCCACTTAACATATGGTAAAACATCAAAAGGAAGCAAAATGGTCAATCCGGGTTCCCAGGGCCAGAATTCCCTTGCCAGAATATCGTTTGGAAGGGCAACTAAGGGATCCAACTTTTTATCACTTTTCAAGTCATCGATTTGATCAGTTGAGGTCTGGTGTGAAGGAAGATCAAATTTTAGGAAGTGGGTCGAAGTCCGATTTCAATTTGGAAGTCATCTGATCTCCCATTTAGGCGTTCAGGCTTCAGCTGTAGGAAGGTTGTTTGAGAAGGACATAGGGAAGACGACAATCTGGGGGGTGAGTTCCAGATCTCGAGTTGTTGTTATCGAGAAGCTGTCATGGTGAAATATAGGTGACAATGTAGGAATGAAAGTCCGAAGGGAAATCCCTAGAGACAAATTTAAGAGTCAGAGAAGCCCGATGGCAAACCGAGGGTCGAGACCTAGAGGCTGAAAAGACGGTCATGTTGGGTCGTTTGAAATGGCGACAGTGGATTGGAATCCCAAAGATGGAATTCTAGTGTCTAGAGTCTGAGAGGAGTTTGGATGTTAGTTCTCCGCTTAGATTTTACGCTTCGACGAAAAGGGAATCGGGGTCTGGGAGTCGGAAAGACATCTCGAGACAGCCGTTCGGAATGGAAAAAGCAACACAGAATCCTAGGGATGGAATTTCAGAGGTCAAGATCCAGAAATACTTTGGATGCTCGATTTTTCCAATAGGTTTAGAGATGGAAATTGAAGAGCCAGGGTTAGGGGTCTGGAAAGATGACTAGAGTCCGCTATTTGGAACAGCAAAATGAACATGGAAATCCAAGGATGGAAATCCAAATGCCGGAGTCCAAGGTGAGTTTGGACAGTTTGATTTTCCTCCACAAGTTTTGAGATGGACACCATGCACCCGGGGCCCGAGGGTCAGGAAGACACTCAAAATAGGCTATTTGAAATGATGGGGGTGGAACGGAAACCTAAGAGGAGAAATCCGTAGGCCAAGACCTAGGGCAAGTTCGTTCACTATCATTTTTCTTAGTTCAAATTTGCATAACAGCCATGGACAAGTTCGGGCCTGAGGAAGGCAGTCACCTATTCTAAAGAACAACAATGGAAAGGTTGAGTTTCAGGGTTAAATTATGATGATTTTATGCGATGTTCATTGATTTAGATTAGTGGGTTTTGAGCCAAGTGTACTACACTACCAGTTTTTCAAATTCATTTCACCCTTCCTTTATTTTGACATTTAAATTTCTTGAAAAAATGGAAAGCAGGGGTAGCAGAAAACCTACCTTCAACTCCCGGGGAAGCTCAATGCCAGATTTTGTGAGGAACAACAAAGTGAGACTTCAGGCGTGGAGGCGGAAGATGTTGGATGTCGCTGGGCTTTCAAATATTTCACTGTCATGTGAAAATGATAGGTGAAAACACATTTATATAGCCCCAAAATGTAATTAATGTTGCATTTAAATTCATTGTACAGTGGCAGATAGAGTTGGTCAATTCAAATTTGCCAGGCGGGGATGAGAGGACCGGGGTCTGAGGTCTAGAAGGACATCGACCCATGGTCGGTTGGAACGACAACATTCAAACGGAATTCTTGGGTCCGGGGTCTGGAAAGAATTTGGATGTTAGCCATCTGCAATGGAAAAACTAGGATGGAAACCCAAGAAGGGAAAGCCGAGAGGGGAAACCCGATGGTCCGGACCTGAGAGGGGCCATGAACGTCAGAAAGGCATTCTGACAAGCAAATTCCAAAATGACTTAATATTTAGTAATTTTAAAGGGGGCTAAGTTTGGTCAAGCTTAAAATATGACTTTTGAGAATAGGTTGACCCTTTAGGATACAAACATGGGCACATGAAACAAGGCAAAGCAAAAAAGGACCTAACAAGAAAAAGAGGGAAGAGAGGGTCCCCGTTCGGAATGGGGCATGTGTGCAATAGGCACAAAAAATGGTGACTCCACTAGGAGAACACTCCCAACATTCTAAAGATAGATATTCATTATGAACCCATGATCTCTAGTTTCACACACCAAAGCTATTTTCAAAGCTAAACAAAGAATAGGTTAAGGAAGTTGAGGTTGAATCAAGCTATGACGTTATCATGGAGGTGTGTGCATGGTGAGTTCATTTACTTTCCTTGGAGATAGCATGAGCAACCACTAATCGGGAGAGATAACCTATGTAGTTTTCCTGACCCCAAAAGTAACCTGGACAATGCTTCTCTACTAGTTAGGCATCCATAGCCTCGATGGATTTGTCTCTGTGACCCAACGAACATAGCTCTACTTCCAGCTAGGCATCCATAGCCCCGATGAAGTTGTTGTTGTTACCCCAAGAACAGAGCTCTACTGCCAGCCAGACATCCATAGCTATGGTAGAGATATTTGCACACCCATATGGTTTTTATTTTCACTTTGTTCATTCCTTTTATTTGATATTTCTTTGCGATACTTTCCTCTTTTACTTCATGTTCAACTGTGTGAGCAATGAAGCTCACTATGGGCTTGAGAATCATAGTGATCACTAGAGCAGACCTTAGATTTTTCACTTATCCCTTTTTCTTAGCAATCACCACACCATTCTTTGGAGATTTTAAAATATGGTTTTGTGTGTTCTATGATAAATGTAGGGAGTTCAAGAGGATAGCCATCCTAGGTTAGTTCAGAGTTTGAAAGTTAAAAACCAATGCTTAGGGGCTTTCATAGGTTAGCAATAGGGAATGAAGGCTTATCTAGAGAACAATACAAGAGCAGGCAGTAGGGCAGACCATTTATTGAGCCAAGCACTTCCACCACAGTAGAATGAGAAGACTCTTCCAAGGTCAAGACAAAATAGTCGAGATAATGAGTGAAACCAAAGGACAAAGAAGGAAACCTGTCCTAGCCTATGTACAAGTATTTACGCAAACAACTTTGGAAGAGCTCAGGCCTGGAAGTAATGCTTAAGGTGCTGCCCATTGGTGGGCAATGAGACTTCTTATCTAGTCAAAGTCTTCAAGTAGAAAGCATTATCTCAAAGGATTTTGACAATCTGAAAGGGGCCAAGCCAGAGCTTGTCGAATTTATTGTGTCCCCCTTTCTTTTTGTGGGCCTTGTCCTAGTAAAGGAATAGATCAAAAATGCGGAAGGCCTTAATTTTGGCTCGGTGGTCAAACCATCTTTTGACTACACCCTAATGTTTGGAAAAATTATATATTACATGGTCTCGTACTTCTTCAAGGTGCATCAGCCTGGCGAGGCGAGCTTCTTTGCGGTCCCCTCCTTCATAAAAATCATTAATGAACTAGAGGTTAGGGATTTTCAAGTATATGGGAAAGACTAGCTCCAAGCCATAAACAAGATGATACGAGGAATCTTGGAGGGGAGCCTTGTGATGGGTACGATCTGCCCAAAGGGAAAAAGGAAGTTGGGTATGCCAATCCTTGGGATTCCTATCTAGTATCTTCTTTATCACAGTGATCAAGTTCTTGTTGGTTGACTCAGCAAGGCCATTTCCTTGAGGGTAATAGTTAGATGAAAATTTAAGGGATATGTCATAGTCAAAGGCCCAACTTGTGAATTTTAATGAGGAAAACACAGGGCCTTTATTGCATACTATAGCATAAGGATAACCAAAGTGATTTAAAATAAAAATTTCCAAAAAGCTAGTTACCACTTCACTTGTACATTGCCTACAAACTATTACCTCTATCCATCTAGTACAATAATCAAAAGTAGTCAAAATGTAGCTATGTCTAGTAGATGATGGAGGGCTTACCAGGCAAATGAAGTTGAGACCCCATTGTGCAAAATGTCTTACCTACAAAACAGGTTGCTACGGGACAACAACATTCCTCTCCCACGTGACAACAGTCTGGCATACGTGGCAGGTATGGACATGATCATGGGCATCCTTGAAAATGGTGGGCCAATAGTACCCAACTCTCAATATTTGGTGTGCAGTTGCTAAACCAAAACCATGATTGGTCTAGAACTTATTATGGAATTCCTTGAGAACAAGATCAATTTCCTCTCTACTAAGGCATCTCAAATAGGTACCCTCATGGTTCCTCTTGTATAATATGGTGTCCTATAATATGTAGCTTCTACTTTTCAATCTAAGGGCTCACCTCTAGACTCCATGTAGATGAGGTGGAAATTTATGATTCAATAGGTAATAAACTATGTTGTCATACCATTCCCTTAGGGAGACATCCTCCAGCTGGTACTGCTGCACCATGAGCTTGGGTCCAACATCAATAACCACTTCTTCCATTGTTTTGGAAAGTGCCTACCCTCTTACCAGCTTCATCGACTAGATTTCCATATCATACTCCTATAGTAGTGTGATCCACTTTTCCCTTCGCTCCCCCAACTCATTTTGCATGAGAAACATTTTCACTATGGGGTCAAGAACTGTAGTGAACACCTTGTTGCACTAGATATAATGCCTAAAATTCTTGACTCCCTTAACAAGGGCATAAGTCTATTTTTTAGCGTTATGATAGTGTAGTTCAGCATCCTTCAGGTGGGCACTCATGAAGGCAATTGGATGTTCGCTCCCCTTGTCATCCTTTTGTGTCAAGATACTAGCACAAGAATGATCTGAAGCAAATGAGTAGATGTAGAAGGGCTTCAGGTAATTGGGGTTGACCAGCATAGGGGCATCAACCATTGCCTTCTTGATTTCCCCAAAAGCCTGCTTGACTTCTGGAGTCCACCCAACCTTAGTGTCTTGTTTTAGCATAGCATTGAGTGGTTTGATGATTTTTGCAAAGCCAGTGATGAACTTGCGAACATAGTTGATCTTTCCAAAAGATTCAAAAAAAAAAAATTTAATTCCTTCTTGCTGCCTGGCAATTGGATCTTCATAATTGATTGGATGTGTTTAGGGTCAATAGAAATTCCCCATTCTGATAGGACATGTCCAAGGAGCTTCTTCTCAATGACCCCAAAGATGCACTTCTTCGGATTAAGGGAAACCCCGAATTTGCGGCACCGTTCAAAGACCTTGCATAGGTCAATGACTCAATTACTTCGCTGCTTTGAGAATACTGTCAAATCCTCCATGTAGATGATTATGCATTTTGAGAATACTATCAAATCATCCATGGCACACTAGAAAGTGGCACTGAAATTGATTACTTCGAATGACATTCATCTATAAGTGAAAGTCCCCCATTTGGTGGTGAATGTTGTCTTGTGTCAGTCTTCGTATTGCACCATTACTTGAGCGCATCCTGAATATCCATCCAGGAAGGACATCATCTGGGAGCCATTTACTATCTGTAACACCTCATCCAATGAAGGTACGGGGTAGTTATCCTTCTCTGAGGCTCGGTTTAGATTGCAAAAGTCAACACACAATCTGATTTCCCCATTTTTCTTCTTGACAGGAACCAGATTTGCCACCCATGTGGAGTGTCTAACCGGAAAAATGATCTTGGTTGACAAATTTTTTTGTACTTCCTTGTATATTATCGGTTCCAACAAAGTATTCACAGGGCATTGTTGTTCCCAAAATGGCTTCGCATCTGGTCTGAGAGGGATGGTGTGGGTGATAATTGATGTATCATATGTCTTTAGGTCCTCACAGCTCCAGGTGATGATGTTGTGATACTTCTATAGAGCCTCAATTATCCCCTTTCTTTCTTCAAGGGTGCACACCTTACCAATGAACACATTCTTGGCATTTCCAATCATTCCTAGGTTGTAAGTGTCACATTGACCACTGATGGTATCCTTCTTAGTTTTCTAATCCCAGTGTCTAATCCGATCAAGGTCAAAGATTCACTCTAATTGAACCATTCCCTTTGGAATGGTGTTGGTCTTTAGGTTGATAATCCCATCTATATCTAGGTCCACCTCTTGAGGCTTGACCTTGTCAATTATCTGCATAGAAAATATATCTGAATTGGTGATAAAATCCATAATGTGTTTGTCATCATTGAATACCTAGAAATTGGCTATATTAATCGGCACTGATGGGACGGATGTGATCTCTACCATGAATCTTCTGAGGCTAGGCAGGGATAGTGGCTATAACGTGCTTACTACCTAAGCTAAGGCATTATCAGAATGGTTATGAGTGTGTGGGATCAATTGAATATTGAATGCGGCCAACCCTTCCAGTAGATCCTATACACAGTGTCTGTAGTTGGTGAGTCTCGTATCATAGCAGGAATAAAGCTTCTTGACCTACTTTATGACCAACTCTGAATCCTCGTATACTTGGAGCATTTTGACACCCTTTCTTAATGCCATCAAGAGTTCCAAGACTAAAGCCTCATGCTCTACTATGTTATTGGTACAATAAAACTGAATTCGATGAGCATTAAATTATGATTTACCTTTGGGACTAATTAATTCAAAACTTTCCCCAACACCGTGCTTGGATTTAGACCCGTCAAAGTGCAATGTCCAGAATCTAGTTGAATCCTTGAATGTAGAACTAACAAATCCAGCTTTCACCTTCGGTGAGACCTTCATTTCAATTTCCACTTTGGGAGGTGCAGGGATGGAATATGTTTGTTCGCTCCTCGTTGATCCTTCTTTCCCCTTTGGAGTAGCCTATTTTTTAGCATGTTTAATTGTGGTTTGACACAAGAAGCAATTGAATTCTAAGTGAGCAGCATTGTGTACCCTACACTAGTTAGGGAGAAAGAGTTCCTAATAGTTCATTCGATTTCCCAAGCCAAGCTGGTCCTGAATGCGTTTTCCCATAAAATCTTGGAAACTGTCGAGTAATCCAAGACTATTGTCCTCTCCTGACTCTTCATACTCAAATTCTATGAGCACCTCAGTGCTCTGAGAGGCATTGGCTAAATTAGAAGGTGGGTTATATAATACGAGGGAGACCTCACTTTTTCCTTCTTCTTCAAGGAATTCTTGCTCATTCTGATATGACGTTGGGGAATAATTCCCCAAATCTATTTCAACATACAAAATCTCATATGTGGTTCCTGATCGATCCAAATATGATTCAACATTTCCTTCCATGGAAGCCACATATGTGAGTAATCAGTCATGGCATATCCATTAAATGCCCTTGTGAAATCCCTTCCTAGGATTATACTGCATGTATCTCGGATATCAACCACTTGAATTTCAATGGTTTGTTGGATTTGGGGATCAACAACAACCTGCATAGGTATTCTATTAATTTCCCCCACTATGTTGATCTTTGTTTTGTCAAGTTGTGTCACTTTTCACCGGAAGGGAGTTGACATTATTCCAAGTGCCTTGCACACGCTCAAGGGCATGACATTTTCCGATGTGCCTAAATCTAGCAAGCAGTTGTGGGGGTTCTTCCCGAATATGCAGATGGTGGTCAGAAAGGGAGGAGTTTCAAATTTCCCCTAAAACAGTTCCCCAGAAATGTCCACTTGGGTGACTTGTCCCTTGTCTTAGTCATTTCCCTTGCTTTGGGTTTGTACCTAATTAGTTACCCTATCAAACTACTTGTTTACTTGCTAACTTGCTGGCGGATCAGCCTTACTGTTGAAGATCTACCTAACAACTAGCTCACTTTGTTGATCATCAAAGTAGACCCTCTTTGCCAAAATTTCTTGAGTTGATCCCTGTGATGGAGTCCCATTGATCATTCTAAAAAAGGCATTCTTGATGGCATGCACCTGTAAAATTTTGAATGCAGATATAGTTAGCTTCACTTTCTTAAATTCCTTAGCAATATACTCCCCCATCTCCTTAATTTCTTGATCATAGGACACATTTTGGGAGGAGTTGGTGGTTTGGCCTTGTCTATTGTTTTGTTTTTTGTTTTTGCTAAGATATCATGTGGGTGTATGTGGAAAATGCAGGTTATTATTTGCATTCGGATCGGGAGGGGTGCTAAAATTATTCGATGGAGTGGAGGTTGTAAAAGGTCCTCCAGCATGATCACCGACCTACCTATTTTTGAGGTTATATGGGGTAGTCCATTGGTGAAATATTTGGACCTCGTCTTCCCTTTTCTCTTCTTCATCATCCTTTGGACCATTATCTATTGAATCAAAAAGCTGAGCTAAAGGATCTCTGGAACTTACCTCTTTCACTTTATCACAATTGTCGAAATTGGAATCCTCTTGCTCTAGTGTGTTGCACTTGGGAAAGGAGACTAGTTTAGCACCAACACCGAGGAGTTGTATGGGTTAGACCAGACAATGTCTCTACACCCTGAATTGTCCACTACATTCTAAACATCCACTTGAAAAATCTTAGTAGCCATTTGGAATTCTAGACAATCCAACTAGGAGTGCCATCTTGTCTTGTGTATGCAACACCAACCAAATAGAGAAGCCTCCACCAAGTACACTTCACTTGCAGTGTTCTCATTGCTGCCAGGTTGATCGAGAGGCATGGGAATGCCACCATTGTTGGGTCATGTATTCCATGTTCGGTTTTACCTTTGGAAGAGCCTTCTATCAAAGTTTTGGCCCGAATTTTGATTTTTGTCATAATTTTGTTCAGACGATGTGCTAGCATCCCTATTATCCCGATTTTCACATTGATCTCAGTTATCCCTATTAAGACTGGTTTGGATGCTCTTTTGTGATGCTTGCAGCTGGTTGTTCTGATTTCTTAAGTGCATCATTTCTGTAGACATTTTCTTGATCATTTCTATAAGCTTGTCAATCCTATCATTTTCGACATTGTTTAGTTGCGACGTTGAATTCTGGAGGAGCACGGGTTGTGCAACTAACTGATTCTAATGCATGGGTGGGAATTCCATTGCTTAGAGGTACACACACACCTGGGATGGTTGAGGATGTGAATGCTATTGTTGGGGCAGCAAGTAGTGAGGTACTAGATATGCCTGATTCATTGGTTTCCTAAGATGCAGAACCATAGGTAGTTGTGGTACTTGATTCAACAGGGGTATTTGATGCTACAAGGCTTGTGTGAGCCCCTAAATTTGCACTGAATGTGTGGTTTTCCCAAGAGAAGGCAGTGGACCAAATATGTTATGCCCTAAATATGTACTGGCAATAATGGCTTTAGTGTATGCATCAACCAATCTAGCAGGCAATATTCTTATTCTTTTCACCAGGGCTAAAGTGAGGTTGTCCAATGCTATATAGTAAACAGGCAGAACAATAACATGATTGAAAATGTATGGGGTCTATAATTGAGTGTATGCTCTGCGGAAGTGGTCATTGAATGAACTAATTGGTTCATTAATCTCCCTTTGAACTAACATGAAGTGTCAATACGAGTTTGTTGGGCTGACCAGGGTCTTGAACTTCTATAGAAAAGCTTTCTTCAGAAGGTCCAATGTGTTGATGTTTCGGTTGGAAAATTGGTGTACTAGTAGAAGGCCTCCTCCCCTAGTGAGTAGGGAAAGAGCCTACAAGCCAAATCTTCGTATATGATCTACATAGTCTTTAGGGCAATTTCGAAGATCTTGACCTATTCCTCGGTTGTCCTCTGTGGATCCCTGGAGTTAAACTTCATGCAGAAATTCTCAGGATTCTTTGGCATATCATGGTAGAGGTTGAAGGAAAAAGGAGATGGGTTATTGCCCAGCCATTCCATTAGAGGAGGGTGGTGGAGGTGGTTGTGCCAGATTGACTTGTACCTATAAATGAGCAGTTGTAGCTGACATGACAGCAATAGGGTTGCTGATTGTATCTGGCTGAAAGGAAGTGTTCAACCCAGGTGAAGTGGCAACCTAGGGGAATGTTTGGAGTGGAAGAATGGAAGATGGTTCTACCAAAGATGATGCAAAAGACAAAGGTGAATGAGAAATGAGCCGGTCTGGTGAATCAGTGATAGATGGTTCCCCTTGTTTAGCTCTTTTAGCTCAGACAAGGGGCTGTAATTCCTAAAATTGTCCCTTGGTTAGTGTAGATCTCAAGACTCGGTGAAATATCTCTAGGGAGAATGATCCAATTCGATCCAGCTTTATCTCCAAAAATCCCTCCTATGAACTTCACAACACAGGTAATACATAAGTGCATTACCTCTCTTGAAAGAGAATCTTCCACAATCAAATTGTAGAACCCTATCCCAAGGTCTCTCGAATGTCATGTAATGATGATGCTAAGAATATATCAGTTGTTTGATGTGATTTTATGGAATCACAAGGTGGTCTTATGTGATTCAAAGTTGTGGGATAGTTGGGTGAATGAATGGAGTTCTTTGAATATGAAATTAATGCACTTTGTTGCAGGCTCAGACAACAATCTTGGACTCCATTGTTTTGTTAGATTTGGCTTTACAATGTGCAATGAACCTTAGCATAGGTTGCTTCTAAAAAAAAAGAAAAAGAGGCAATGAAGAAGGATGGTTCCTAGACCTATAACTATCGATGAACATTGATCATGGAGGTTCCTACTATGGACAGTTTCTTAAATAGGATTTCACTTAATTTGAATTCTCACAATGTCATGAAATCTATGCTATCTTCTAAGGACTACCTATATTCATCATTCATTCGCCATGTAAATGTGAACAAAGACAAAGTTTAAAGATTAGCTATGGAATTATGGTCCTAGCTAACTTTGCATAGTCACTTACCAGTAGGAAATGACTAAAAGTATGGACAAGGAAAGCATACACATAGTAGAAAACTTCATAACCAAAGAAAACATACTAAATCAACTAAAGCTAACTAAAGGAAACTAGGACAGAAAAATAACTTGAACTAGGGTTTTAAATAATGGGAGAAGAATCATGCAACATGGGAAGAAATCCAAAAATGCACCAAGTCAATGCATTTCTATTAAAATTTCTATAGCATGCCTTTACAACAACTCAACTCTTCTAAAATGAGAGGAGGAGAGTCCTATTTATAGTTTTCAAAAAGAAAAATAAGTGGACAAGATTAACTTTACACTAGGGTTTCACCTACCCCCAAATATACATTACATTTTTAAAACACTTTTGTCTTCTCCCTATTTTATCATATAGTGGCAACACTATAGCAATTTTGTCCTTTTGCTATTTGCCTTTTGCTGCAGCTACTCTTTTAGGAACTCTTCGTCAATGATAGGGTTGCCCTCACACTTCTTCAAAGATGCATACTCCATGAAGCTCAAGATCATTGGCTAAATATTTTCCACCTCCATGATATCCAATAGTAGCACTTTATAGCTCCATTCTTGGGAGCTGTTAACGAGCTTCTTCCACTCATCATCAAATTTGGTAGCATTGCTTCTGAAAATCTCTGACTAGGTGAAGACTCAAACATAAAAACTCATAAAATCTATGGCGACTTCAGCCAACATCCCATCTTCCATGTTCTTTAAGAAGTGGGGCTTTATGCTCTTCAGATTAATTTCAATAGTGGGTAACTCGTACCCTATCATTAACTTGAGGTACCGAGCACAATCTTCTTTCACCTCCTTGACCCATTCGATATCCGAAACTACCCATTCCAAGATTTTCTCCAGCTTTCCCCTCCAATGATCAAAATCTCATTTCCATAAATCCACTAACCAGTGGTCATCATATTTGAGGGCATGGTCCTTCTCCCAAACATCGCTTGGCAATGCGAGTATAGCCTCAATTTTTGGGTAGGCTACTTTGTACTTCCTAGGGAACTCCTCGCGAACTTTCCTTGTTCCCTTAGGAGTTCTCTACATTCCCAAGAACTTATTTTCTATCTAGACATCCAAGTTGATGCCTATGTTTCTGATGTCTAAGAATTGCTAGAACCAGTTTTTTGTAGTCTTATCCAAGTTCCTTCTCTTTTCCAATTTAATGATCTTCTCTTGAGACAACAATTGAGGTAGGGCCAATGATGTGGTGGGCTACTCATTCGAGGATGATCACTGCTGAATATAGGCCATCGAATCGGCCACTTGTGCTTTGAGTTCTTCTTTTCAAACCTTATCTTGCTGGATAAGGTGCACCACAGTGGTGACCGATTCCTGGAGGTTGTCAACCTTCTGCTGCTTTGTGGCCACTCCAAGTTGATGGTGGAGACATTATAGGTTACTCCTTGCTCTCCAACCATTGACATCGCTATTTGTAACCATCTAGATCTAGAGGCATCCATGGTTACCTTTGATTTGATCTTTGGCATTTTTTATTTCTTGGTTCTGATCTATTCTTTGGCTAGTATGGCTTCTAGCCTTGCCTTAGGATCTTTTAGGGTAGGAGTATTTTTCCTACGCTGATTCCCAAGCCAATTGAATATTTGGGGCCCCTCCTTGGGTGATTCACATTGATCTTTTCTGCCCTCCGCCCCAAGTTCAATGGCTCTAATGACAAGGGCCTCCTTCTCAATCCCTGCATCCTCCTTCTCCTTGTTGGAGTCCTGTTTGAGTGTTACACATTTAGCAGGATACTTGGGCAACTATTTCTTGGAGAGATCTTCTCTTTCAACATCTTTGTCCTCTTCATCTTGATTGTGTTCATGTTCCCTGGGCCTATCCTCTTGCTCATCCACATGGGGGGATGCCTCTTCATGCTTCGGAGTTTGACCCTATCTTTCAGCTAGAGACCCACTGGCCTCAGTCTCTGGAGCAGCAACTTCTTCTTCAACCGTAAGCTGATCTTCAACTTCTTTATCCTCAATTTCCTTAAGTTGCTTGCTCCATTCGGTGTCGCGCTCTGGATCATGTGTTTCTTGGATTAATTCAGTGTCCATTTCCTCACTGTTGTCATTGAAGGATTCATAGGCTACCTCATTGATCTCCCTATGCTTGATCATTAGGTGCTCACAGTATTTGAATTTCTCATCTTCAGGTCTCTTTGTAGCCTCTAGCTACCATCATTTGAGCTCATCAGATATCTGCATGGTTTCCTACATTCTTAGTGGTTCGGTAGGGGGAGGGAGATCTAGATCATTGGCCATAGCCCAGGCTATTGCGGCTTTTACTGCTAGATTTGTAAGCATCCCTGAAAGCTCGAAGGGCATGCTCTACATGTATTTTACGAAGGACTCCAAGAGACTGAGGACAGGCATTATAGCAGTAGAATCAAACGGAAGGGAAGGAGACATAGAAGAAGAAGAAGAGACTGGGGAGGTTGTGGTGGGGGATAAATCCATTGATATGACCTGCATGATTGGAGAAGCCGAGGCAAGGTAGATAGAGATGTCCACCACAGGTGGGGAGGAAGCGGAAACTGTAAGCAAAGTAGGTGGGATAGTGGTAATAGCAGCAGATGGAGACCTTGGTGGGTCAGAATCTTCATCTTTTTCCTCGAGGAGTGGATCTTTAGGTATGACCGAAATCTCAACAACCCCGACTATTTTCTTTTGCTTCTTGGAAGGCTCGCCCTTCAAATCCTTTCAAGCGTAAACCTTTGTGTTAGGCCCCTCCTTGGGAGCTTCCTTTCTCTTTTTGGTTTTGATAGATGGTGGGAATTTTGAAGTTTCCCTAGTTGCCATAGTAGACCCCCCCCATCAAAGCCACTTTCCTCACTTTTGAGTCCCTTGAATGTTAAGGTGACTCCCTATTGCTTCATTCATGCCACTTGCTAGTTGATCCATGCCTTCATCCGAATTTCCATAGGCTTGGTGAGTATGTCAAGGTTATCAACCTCTTGCTCATCCCAATAAATCATAGGCAGCGGAAGGTTGGTGATGACACTATATCTTGGATCAATCACTGTGCTTTCAGCTTCTTCAAGTTGGTCTAGAACCGGGAACAAGTTCACTCTTCACACATAGAGGGTAGTCATGCACATGTAGTGTCACAACCACACCTCAAGATCATCCTTGGAGTTGGCCCATAAATCCTCAACATTGTGGAGATGGGAATATTTGGGTCCTAGTGCCTTCCTACTATGACCATATGGGTCAATTCGTAGCTGAGCTATATACTGCCCAAAGTGGTACTCGACCAGCTCCTTCTCTGAATTTCCTGCACATTGGGAGGTATGAATCTTGTACATTCCTTGACCGAGGCTAATAGGATAAGGTGTCCTTGCCAGATGTTTAGTGCTCAAAATATTATGGATGTGTCGCAGCTGCGAGGTCAGCTCCAATAGTATGATCTAGTCATTAGGGTACTGGGGCCGCTTGTTCGGCCTTTCCATGAATCCTTGGGTGCAAATATAAGTGAACTTAGGGAACTATATATATAAGAAGGCATAATGCCTAAGGAGGTCTATGGCACTATGGGATACTATTCTCTAAAAATCTCCTCCAAGAAACTGGATTATGTAGGCAATGAAGGCATCTTTTACCCTATAGTAGTCCCTCTCGAAGTTGATGTATTGCAACTGAGGGTATCTGTCATAAGGATTGAGTTCCCTCCCTAGCACCACATTGGGCATCGTGTTGAGTCTATGATAATGCTGCCGGTCGACAAGTGAATAAACCAAGTAGGACATCATGTAGAACTTTGATGTCTTCTTCACATTGATAAATTGCTCGTGAAAGAAATTGCTGATTATTTCTCCCCAATCAAAAGTAGTGTCGCCATGGAGAATTTACTCCACAAAGTAAAACATTCATTCTTGGAAGAAGGCCGCAATAGGAAGGCCCATTACGCTACTTAGTAAGGTAACAAGGTCATGGTAATCCTCAAATAAATTGTTGTGAAAGAGATCTTACGGGACTTTGCTGACACTGGACCGCTTATCTTTCAACCAGTATTGATTAATCAATTTCTTACATCTTATAGGATCTTGATCCCATAACTCCTTGCATTCCTCCATAGTTGGGGTCTCCATACTTTCAAAGGTAGGTATGTGGAAGGTTGTAGTTATCCCAAGAGGGGACATGTCTACAAGGATTTTTCCATCTCTGTCCACTATGGTTCTGATCTAGGGTTGATATGCTTCTCGGCATGTGATTACTAGCTCGGGAGCCACCAAAGCTGGCGAGAAACCTGCAGCCTTAGAAAGTTTGCTGCTTTTGATTAATCTTGCATTTTCTATTTTCGGATGCACCTTGACCCTCCGTGTAAATTCATCAATATCGACATGCCTGATATTGGTATTTTTGATATCTCTCCAAAGAGTAGTGATTTTAGACTGTAGTGGAACCTCCTAGAATTTGAAGTTCATCTGATCCTTATCCTCCTTGTCTCGAGGTGCCTTGGTAGTTCCCTTTCCCTTTTCCTTGGCGACATCGGAGGTTTCTACACTGGATTCCATAAATCCTACACAAAGAGATGTGAATCTGTAAAATTAACACGAAAAAGTAGCCTCAGCCAAATCCCTACACAAAGAGGCTAGAGCCATAATCATTATTCTCGCTTAATATACTATAAAACATCAAAAGGAAGCAAAATGGGCAATCCAAGTTCCCAGGGCCAAAATTCCCTTGGAAAAATTTCGTTTGGAAGGGCAACTAGGGCATGCAACTCTCGATCACTTTTTGGGTCATGGATTTGATCAATGAAGGGCTGGTGTGAAAGAAGACAAAATTTTAGGAAGTGGGTCGAAGTCCGATTTCTATTTGGAGGTCATTTGAGCTCCCATTTAGGTGTTCAGGCTTCACCTGTAGGAAGGCCATTTGGGAACGGTGTAGGGAAGACAGCAATCTGGGGGGCAGGTTCCAGAGCCCGGGTTACCGTTATCAAGAAGCTGTCATGGGACAACCATGCAAAATGATGAAATGTAGATGACAATCTGGGGATGGAAGTCTGAAGGGAAATCTGTAGAGACAAATTTAAGAGTCAGGAAAGCCCAATGGCAAACCAAGGGTCGGGACTCGAACACCAGAAAGATGGTTATGTTTGGCCGTTTAAAATAATGACAGCAGAAGAAAATCCCAGAGACAAAATTTTGGTGTCTGGAGTCTGAGAGGAGTTTGGACATTAGTTCTCCGCTTAGATTTTACACTTCGGCAAAAAGAGGACTGGGGTCCGGGAGTTGGAAAGACATCCTGGGATGACCATTCGAAATGATGAAAGCAACACCAAATCCCAGGGATCGAATTATAGAAGTCGAGGTCCGACAATAATTTGGACACTTGATTTTTCAAACATGTTCAGAGACTGAAAATTGAAGATTTGGGGTCCGGGGTTTGGAAAGACGGTTAGAGTCCGCCATTTGGAATGGCAAAATGGACACGAAAATCCGAACGCCGAAGTCCAAGGTGAGTTTTGATGGTTTGATTTTCCTTCACAATTTTTGAGATGGACACCATGCACCTAGGGTCTGAGGGTCGGGAAGATGTTCAAAATAGGCCGTTTGAAATGGTGGGGGCAGAACAGAAACCCGAGAAGGGAAATCCAGAGGTCGGAACCTGGGGCAAGTTCATTCAATGTCATTTTTCTAAGTTCAAATTTGTGTAACGACCATGGAAAATTATGGGCTTGAGGAAGGCGGTCGCCTGTTCTGAAGAATAGCAACGAGAAGGTGAAGTTCTGGGGTTAAATTCTGATGATTCTATGCGGTGTTCATTGATTTTAATTGGTGGTTTTTGAGCCAGCGGTACTACACTACCAATTTTTTGAATTCATTTCACCCTTGCTTGATTTTGACCTTTAAATTTCATGAAAAAAAGAAAAGCAGGGGTGGCAGAAAACCTACCTTCAACTCCCAAGGAAGCTCGATGTCGGATTTCATGAGGAATAGTGAAGTGAGACTTCAAGTGTGGAGGCAGAAGATGCTGGATGTTGTTGGGCTTTCAAATATTTTACTTTCATGTGAAGATGATAGGTGAAAACACGTTTATATAGCCCCAAAATGCAATTAATGTAACATTTAAATTCATCATATGGTGGCAGATATAGTTGGTGAATTCAAATTTCCAAGGTGGCGGTGGGAGGACCAGGGTCTGAGGTTTGGAAGGACGTCAACTTCCGACTAGTTGGAATGGCGACATTCACATGGAATTCCAGAGACAGAATTCTGGGATCTAGGGTTTGGGGTCCGAAAAGACACTAGACGCTGTCTATCAGCAACAGCAAAGCTAGGGTGGAAACCCATAAAGGGAAACCCAAGAGGGGAAACTCAATGGTCAAAACCCGAGAGGGGCCACGGATGTCAGAAAGGAATTGTGACAAGGGAATTCTGGAATGACTTAAGATTTAGCATTTTTAAAGGGGGCCAAATTTGGTCAAGCTTAAAATGTGACTTTTGAGAATAGGTTGACTCTTTAGGATGCAAAAATGGGCACATAAAATGAGGTGAAGCAAAAAGGACCCGGCAAGCAAAAGAGGGAAGAGAGGGTCCCCATTCGAAATGGGGCATGTGTGCAATAGGCACAACATGTATCCTTAGGATCAATAGATTTTTTTTATCCCAACCTAGCTTATTTTGAATAAATATTGAAGGGTCCTAGATCCTATTCATATCCAAATTCTTGATAATGGCCCTTTTGAAGTGTCTAGTTTTGATTTAGAATGTTTATTCATCCCTATTATGTATTATGATCTTGTATCCTTTTGAGTTTCCATGTTTTGATAGGATAATCCTCAAATTGACCCAAATCTACAACCATTCCTAAGTTCAATCCTTACATGGAAAAGTCCATTCAAAAATTTGAGAGCTGGTTGGACTAGTCCTAAAGGTTCATTTATAATTATTGTTCATGTTTCTAAAACTTGACAAAAAATTTAAGATATATTTTGTTATCCTTTATGAGTTTTGATCCCCATGAGAATTCTATCCCTAACTGAATCTCTATCAAAAAGGTCCAAAAGACCCTTATCCTCCTAAAATATTTCTTCTTATTATACAAAGCTTGATGTCTTATCAAGGTTTAAAACTTGATTGGACATTTTAAGAGAATGTCCCAAGTTTATTTCTAGACTTGATTCCCATCAATAACTCAAAATTTATGAAATCATAAGTTCCTAGCAGAGTTTCTAAACCCAATACAGTTATTGTTGCCCATGGCCTAGATCTAAATCTTGTCCTAGTTTAAATTATTGAAAAAATTAAATATGGTGATAAAATTATGAAACCTTCCCCTAAAAATTTGATTACTAAGTAGATACTTATCTGATTTTCTCTTCATTTTTAGTATTTTTATGTCTAATTTAAGTGAAGATTCACTTGGAGAGGAAGTATCCAGAGAAGAGATGGAAGAATCGAAGGAGAAAAAATCCAAAGATGATAATCCCTATCACAATGAAGTACAAGCTTCATGGAGTTCCTAGTGAATCTAGGTTCACCTTAAAAGTGACAAAATAATAGATACATACCTGGGCCATATCAATGTGGAGGAATTTAAGGAAGAGATATTTTCCCATGATTTTTCCCAGAGCCTAAAAGATAGCTAATTAGGGATTAGTACATGTGGCCTCAATAGAAATTCAATGCCCATAACACATCCTAATTGTGGCTCAACACTATAATCCTACAAATAGGAATTTTTATGACCCTTATGGCATTTAGATGATTGATCTTTGTAGTCCTATGATTAGGGAAAAATTTGACCTCTATCCTTATTCCCAACTAATGATGATAATAGAAGTAGAGATAATTGGAGAATACAGAAAGGACATAAATGTGAAGCTTAGACATTTCAAAAAAATATGGCTTCGGAATAAAAGAAAGTGGTTATGATTCCCTAAAATTTGACAAGGTTAGACTTCTATTATGCGGTACGCGATATAATTAATTTTCTATATAGGGATTTTGGTAAAGAAGAGTCTATAAAGTATGACACATAGATGTTCCACTTCATTCACATTGTTTTAAAAGGGGAATTGTTCTTGGATTGGGGTCATATTTTGTTTGACACCATTCATGCTTAATTTTCCATATTGGAAAATATAAAAAAATTCTTCTTGTCTTCCTATATAGTGTACTTGATAGCCAAAATTAGGAATTTCCTTGTATTAACCACTAAAGGCATCAGAGGAGATCCTACTAGGTAGAGTAAAATTTGATAATTCTATCCCCAAGTAGAACTAAAAGAAGTAGAGGAACACTTAAAGAGAGTCAATGATGCCTTCTTCTACCCATTAATCAACCAAATCACTATGGATGTAGGATTCAGGATGACCAAAGAGGCCATGACCTTAATCAAATACTAGAGATAATGGTTCATTCAATTTCCCAAGTCAGCCTAAATTAGGATATATGGTTTTTACAAGGTGTTGTAGTTATAAGCTAATTTTAATTGAATTTGTGAGACAATTATGGAAGTACACTTGAAATTCTACAAGAATCACAAGGCAAGTTTGAAATTCCCTTTCCAATTGGTCTTCTATGGATGTCCTTCAATTGTAGATGCTAAGACTGATCTAAAATAACTAAAAGAATTAAACATAAAGAGCTATATTTGTACGGATAATTTTGAACCAAAAGGAAAGATGAAATCCTTTAGTTTATCCATATTCCCATTCCACCAACCAGAAATTGAAGACTTCTAAGTGGATCTATAGGATAATTTTTAGGTTAAGAAGAAGATTAATGAGATGCCAACTATCTTCCAGATGAAATATTTTGGAATCAAATATGACATCCTAGTAGGGCCATCAAATGATGGAAAAATTTTGGGCCCTATGTATGACATAAGAAAGGGTCAAAAAAAATAGTAGATCCAAATGACTAGTCAAAGAAAAAAGAACCTTCGATTGACTCTATCTCTAGAAACATATTGGACACCAAAAATACATAGATTGATCTAAGGATCAAGAGATTTAAAGGGAAATAAATCCAACCTAGAAAAGGAATAAATAATCAACTACATAGGACTCTTCATCAATCCATACTAGCTATAAAATGCAGAAGATAAAAGATAAATTTCAAACTCAGGAAGCCCTCAAGACATAATAGATAATGGAAAAGGTGGAAGAGGCCTTCAAAAAAATTACAATTACCTTCAAGTATATAGAAGCAAGAGGATTATTATGGTTAATGTATACACCTAAAATTGATCAAGATAATCGATTGATTAAATACAAGGTATTCAATTAATAAACCCTCTTAATTCATTTACTTGTAAACAAATTGAAAAAATTATTTATATAGTTCACTTTCTTAAATTCTTTCTAAAATTATATTTCTTCATGATTTAATTAAATAAAAAAATATAACTAATTTGTTTTATTTGATTAATTCCCTTTCATTAAATTTGAATTTCTAAATTCAATTTTGTCACATTTCTACATAACGTTTTATCCTCGTTCCACTTCATCAAGTGTCACATGAATTTAAATATCTCTAATTTTTAAATGGAATCATCCTCAACAAATTTGAAAAAAACTTTGGACACTTGGCTTCTCCATCTTATTTATTTTCTTCAACACTTAGCAAAGTGTTCTATTAAAGGGAACACTATCCATTATTACCTCTAACTTCTTCATCCTCCATAATTCATCTTTCCGGCTGAAATCTTGACTGTTGAATCCTGCCACATCACAATATTCCTTGGAAATGCTATAAATACATCATTCTCCAACATTTCATATCCCATATTTGAGAGAACTTACTCTATCTAAATTACATTAAATCACTTAGAGAATTTAGCATTTAGAATTGGGATATCATATTAGTTTAGAATCATGGTTTAGTTTAGTAGATGCACTTTCATTATCAATATAGTTCTCGTTACAATAGTTATATCAAAAAATTTGCATCATAACATAATCTTTATTTCTATCACAACAACATCTTTATCATAGCATCATGGCATCAATCACATAGTTTATCAAATCATGTAGGAACCAGGATTATTGCATTTTACAACATCCATTCTCTAGGTGGTCATTCTAAAAATCATAGTGAAAGAAGAATTTGAGAGCCATTATGATTCAAGGAATCCTTAGAGATAGGAAAACGATGGAACGGTTTTAAGGAATAGCTTTATCAATTTATTTGTTATCTCGATTTCTATAATATATTACATTTCATTGAGTTTTTTTTTTTATTACTTATTCACATTTTTAAATCACACATAAATTGGCGCCCACTGTGGGGCTCGAGCCCCTATTTTTTATGTTTTCTAGAAAGTGTGTTTATAGGTTTTGACGTGAAGAGTTTTAGCATGACTGTGAGTTCTTTCAAGGCATACGAAAAATCCTCTGGCACATCCAAGCCCTATTCTAGCCCATCCATCCATTAGTTTAGCATATCTAAACTATCTTTTGGTACATACAGGGGGTCTTTTGGTGCATTCAACATTCCTTTTAGCACATTCAGTAGATTTTATAATGCATATAGTAGTTTTTACAGTGCATTTGTGTGATCTTCTATCAAATTGTGTCTCTTTTATGGTGCATCTAGTTTATTTTATAGATATCCATAATTTTGGACACTAATATATATCTCTTTGTCTTGTAGTTATTGTAAACGATATCAGAGACTTTGCTGAAACTATAAGAACGTTGTCAAAGATGAATAATCTGAAACAAGTAAGGTTTCTCTAGGGCTGGAACTTTTGGTGTCTTCTTTTTAATTAAATTAGGCACTTAGCTTAATTAGTAGGATAATTGAACAAACATGTCTATTGTGTTTGTGGAGTGGTAGGCATATGCTCTCCCTTAACTAGGTGATAAAAAATCTAGACCCATTCTTTTCATTTTATTGGAATTTTATCCTTAAAAGGTCTGCTTGGTGGGAAAAAATAATCACCCTAAGGAACGACCCAACCAAGAACATGCTAAAGCCAAGCGACTTCCACCTAGTATATACGTGGGGGTACTTGAGGAAATTTCAATTATCACAAGGATTTTTTCGACAAGAAGGTAAAAAATGGTCTCTTGCTATATGGATGATCCCCCATGAACAAAATTCCTATACTAGAATGTTTTTATTATAGTAAGCCAAAATCCCATTTTTATTTGCTAGCACAAGAGGTCTAACCTCTAAAGCTATCCCATATTCTTGTGGCTTTTAGTAGAGATGAAAATTTTTCCATGGGAGATTCATGAGAACTGAATCTTGGCTGACCTGAGAAGTGAGTGTCAAGAAAAAGGGGGAGCTAGTCTGATCAAGCTTCTAATCATCCGCTAAAAGTAAGCACAACTACAGTAAAATCTAAATGGGAATCTAGTGAATACTGTCCTAAATAGCCTTAGTAATTGTACTTGTTTGATGTGTCTTACATGTGTGTTCAAAATTACATTCACACAAACATCACACATAGAAATGTACAACCACTAGTTCAGAAGAACGTCCATTCAAAAAATCAATTCTCTGCCAGAAAAACAAGAAAAAATCATCAAACTCTTAGAAAATAGTGGCATTACCTAGTTAGCACATCCATTTACTATTCTAGCACATACCGTCCATATTTTATCACATTCATTGACTGTTCTGGTGCACACATCCTATTTTCTAGTGCATCCATTGATCGTTCTGGTGCATGCACCCCATATTCTAGCACATTCAATGACTGTTCTAGTGCATCCCGTCCATATTTTGGCAGATCCATTATCTATTCTAATGCATACCAACCATTCTATAGCACATCAAATCCATTCTTTATCGCATCTATCTTTTAGCGGATCAGTAGCCTATTCTGGCGAATCCAGTAAATACAAAACTAGAGAGCTAATTTTATCACATGTTCATAAGTTTGAGATAGAATTAAGGATTCCTTTCAACACAAAATCATTACTCCGATACCACAAAGTCTTAAAGTTTTTGAAACTAGCATTTATAGGTGAAAATCATTTACCTAAGCTCTAATCAAATGGGTCTATGTAGGATCATGATGGGCCAAAAAGTGGCGATATGTAAGTGATATGATGGTCCATGTGGCTGGTGACTTTTTTTTACCCAAAATTGATGAAATGAAAAGGGTTTTTAAAGGAGATTCTTAGCTTTCCACCAATATAAATTATGCTTTACTTTGAATTTAATAAATAATTATTATTCATTTTCTATTTGAATTATGACTAAAGTCTTGATTGAAAAACATCTATAGATTTCAAAGGGTATCACATTTTTTGAATCTAAAACATGCTTTACATTCTATGCTTCACATACTATAGGATTAACCAGAAAAAAAATGAATTTCATGAATTTTTGACCAAGTTAAGGTGGTCAGACGTACGAGTTTTTATATTTTTAAAAATTTGTAATAAAGAAATCATAATTAAATATTTACTTGGAATTTTTTTACAAAAAACTATGCATCACATTAGGACATGAGTCTTCTACTTATATCTAAAATCTTAGAAAAAAATATTATCATTTTATTATGGTTAAGGTGGTCAGACAAACACCTACTTCTTATTTTTTGCCTGAAATTTAAGTACTACTGCATTGAAATTTCAAATTTTCACCAAATAGATTTTTTAAAAATAAAAATAAACCTAGTAGTTTAGAAACTAAATTCAATTTGAAACAAATTCTATTCTTAAATATTTTTGAAATAATATAGTTAACTTATTCAAATTTTTACGTCAAGTTTCCTAAATCTGATTTTTTTGAATTTTATTGCAACTTAAGGGCCTATTTTTTCCATGATGATCCTATACATGCCCAAATATCTAAAAGAACTTCATCATCACCCCTATGTCTAATTAGCACCTGATTTTCACCATCAGGATTCATCATCCTTTATCAGGATTCATCATCCTTTATCAAGACTCATCATCCTTTATCAGGATTCACCATCCTTTATTAGGATGCACCATCCTTCATCCCGAAACAAAAGTTGTATAATCAAATTTAACTTAGTGCTTTTGGTACTCCCAAAAAATGATCAAAAGCTTAGTAAATCTTCATCACTTGTACGCTCGTTCAAACAAGATCACAAAAGAAAAAACTTGAGGAAAAGGAAAGTGAAATTTGAAACACCATGGCTGAGGCTAAAGAATATCCATTTCATAGACTCCACATATCTGAAAGTGAGGAAATAATTGAAGAATATGTCCAACAAGCTCAACAAGATCCAAATTTCCACAAGTTCCTAAAATCTATTTTTGAAAGAGACGGGGAAAAATACCTTTTAATGCTGGCTAAAAATGGTGTTAAATTATTTGATGACTTTGATGTTAATCAACTAAAAGGAGCACCCAAAAATACTAAAACTAATCCACCAAACCCAGATCTAGTGGCTTCCTTAACCAATCAAATGCAAAATCTGCAACAACAACTTTTTGACATGCAAAGAGGAACCACAAAAAGATACTTAACACAAGACATTTTCCCATATCCTTTTGATCAAGTTTTCAACATGATAAACTTTCGTAAGAATTGTGAATTCCCAAAGTATGATAAATAAAATGGTAAAACAAATCCTATAGATCATGTAAGGGAATTTGGAACCAAGAGCCTTGAATTTGCACGCAGAGAGACTTATTTTATGAGACTATTCCCACAAAGCTTGGGTAGAGAATGTATGCAATGGTTTTCACAACCTCCACCCAGGATAAGATCCTTTGAAGAGTTGGTTAACAAATTAATCACCCAATACTCCTATAATATCCAACACAAAATTACCATGAAAGACCTTTGCAATACCAAATAGAAAAAGGGTGAATCTTTCCTCATATTTTTGCAAAAATGGAGAAGATTATTTGCAATATATTCCTATCCCAT
Source organism: Sequoiadendron giganteum (assembly GCA_007115665.2). Lineage (NCBI taxonomy): Eukaryota > Viridiplantae > Streptophyta > Pinopsida > Cupressales > Cupressaceae > Sequoiadendron > Sequoiadendron giganteum. The sequence continues at coordinate 522,433,492 of CM021105.1, read as the reverse complement.
ACCTAGAAAGGAGAAGATGAAAATCTTCATCGACAATATAAAAAAATTTATGAGCCATAGACTTGAATTGCAATGTCCACCTACCTTTGAGAAATTTATTAAAAATGGAATCAAAATTGAAGAATCTTTGGTCAGGAGAGGAATCTTGAAAATTTACAATGAAAAAAACTCACTAAACTCCTCTAATAATTATATTAACAATGATTGAACAAAGTTTTGGAAAAGAAACAAGAATACTAGTCATAATGATGCTTTAGTTGAAAAACAAAATACAAAACCCGTGTTTAACTTGATAGCATCTGCCACCAAGACTAATCAAAACAATAATCCAACTAGCAATCAAATAAATAACCAAAACACCAATCAAAGCAAAACTCCAAACAATGATGGATCGAAACCATTCCCATTTCAAAAACATCAAATTGAAGGAGGTTCACACCTTTGGGACAGTCACACAAATTAACATTAAAGGATCTTCTTAAAGCCAGGGTAATAACATTACTAAAAGAAAGAGATTGGGAACCAAGAGTGAAACCTTCGTGGTGGAATGATGCACATTATTGTGAATTTCACAAAAACAAAGGAAACAAGAAAAATGATTGCATGCAACTCACAAATTTTGGTACAAGATTTGATTGATAAAAAATGAATATTTGTAGAAGGACCCCAAACAAATGCTAATCATGGAGCTTTCAAGAATCATTTGCCAAATTACAAAAAAGGGAAGTCCTCCTCATCAAACACTAAAGGGAAAAATATAAATTATGTTTATGATTCCACCATTCACCATATCGAAGTAGTTGAAGATCAAATGAAGGATATTGAAATCAAGAGCCAAAAATACATTATTGCAACTGAGATTCAAGATAATGACATCATAATTGAGCATGAATAAAGCACTATTACAACTGAAACTCATCTTCATTAAATTAGCACCACATCAAATCAAATCAAATCAATGACATCATACCAATCAATATGTTCACAAATGTTGCCACAAATGATAATCAGATAAATGTCATCAAAATCAAAGAAAAATAAGACCATCAACCAATCAATGCAACCACAAGGGGGAAATCCAAAGTAATATTGAAAGGAGATACATATAAAATAAATACTACCCCTGCAACTCAATACAACATAGTTGATCAATTACATAAAATCCCAGCTCAAATATCCATATTGGAACTACTAAAAATTTCTCCAGCTCACAAAGAAATTCTGGGAAACGCCCTAGTAGCCACCACAGTACCAAATAATCTAGAAGTTTGTTTGTTCTAGGCTATGGTGGGACACTTGACTGCACCTCATTTCCTACCATTATCCAAACATGATGATGTGTCAATTACCCATCCACAAAATGATGCCCTCCACATTGAGGTTCTAATTCACAAACATCAAGTCAAACATGTTATGATAGATGGAGGAGTTGGTTTAAATATCTATACTTTAAAACTTGTCCTTGCACTTATATATTTTGAGAATGCCATTGATGCTAGAAGAAGAAAAAATATCAAATCTTATGATGATGAAGAGAGATCTTCCCATAGACTGATTATATTACCAATTCAATTAGGACCCATTGTGAAATATATAATTTTCTAGTTGGTAGACAAATATTTGACATATAATATACTCTTGGGACATCCTTGGATTCACAAAATGAAATAAGTACCTTTAACGTATCACCAATGCTTGAAATTTCCTTTCAATGGACAAAAAATCACAATTTTAGCTGATTCCAATAATCCACAAAACTGCAACATGCTCAAAGCAGTTCAAGATCCTTTTATACCCCATAACACAAAGGCCTACACTTCTAGTTCACCTGGAAATGAAAGACAAATAAATTATTTCAAAAAATGGGTTGAGAAAAAGGACCAATCAAAAGATAAATTTATCAGTGGTTCTACGTCATCAAGTAATGAAAGTCAGGAAAATTCTTCATCAAATTAGCTTGAGGAAAAGGTTCAGTCAAAAGATAAAGACACTGGTAGCTCTACTCCATAAAATCATGAAATTCAACTCAATTTATTATCCAAACAGATGAAAAATATCCAATTAAAAGACAAAGGCATGGGGGAGTACTCATTTGAGAAATAATTGTGCCTTTCACAATTATTGCCTTCACCAAAATCCTGTGGACAACCATCAACATCAAGAAAAACATCTTCACAACCAATCACACTCTTTGATGGTAGATTTATAAAAGAAAGAAATCAAGATGATGAATTTGAGGATAAGGAAATTTTAAACAAGTTGTACAAAGACGAAGAACAATCACAAGCATCAACTTCCAATATCCAAACAAAACATATGGTAAAGGGAAAAAAAATCCTCGAGAAGATGGGGTATGAAGGATAAGGACCTATCAGAAAATGAAGAGAACACATCATAGAACCAATCTAGCCTCTCACACTCCATGCAAAAGACAAGACAGGGCTAGGATATAAGGAAGAAACAAAGGAAGACATAAAAGAGAAGGTTGTTGAGTGAATCCTACAATTGTGAGATAGTTTAGAAATTGATTCAAATGAATATGAGTGGGATTCACTCTTTGAGGAGTCTTGTCAAGATAAGGAAGTTGTTGTACTACAAAAGTATACCCCAATATGGATGGAGGGACAAAGCTCGAGTTCTTGACCTCTTGAATTTGGATCACAACATACTGATGGCTCAAGTGAGGACAAAGAAACATCGAGCGAGAAAGATGATTCAAAGGAGAGTAACATCATAGACCTCAACATTTATATTGAAAAACTTCATAAAATTGTCATCCTAACACTTACCTCCTTTGATTCAAACCAATCTGATGACTCTTTACCATTAGTACATCTTGAAATCATTGACTAGGAGAAAATTGAGTCTCTTGATGTCCCTATTTTTTCAAACAATGATGCTATTGTTAACGTCCTTTGCTTTGATAAGCTCGAAACATGTTCCACGATTGAATCTCATAATGCGACTTCAAGCCAAGAGGGTGTTAAATCTCCGAGCCATAAAATCAAGAATATCAAAAATATATCTAATGGTGAGAACCATTTAATGGAAGTATTAGATCGAGAAAAAATAAAACTAAAGAGCATATCTAATGGTGAAAACCTCTCTAAGGCACTGGAAGATGGGAGATTTGAAACTCTTCCTGAACACTATCACAAAATATCCTTAGTACCGGTTCAACCTACACAGTCCATCAATGTTGGTATGAGAGAAACAATAATGATCCTACATCTAGCAACTTCCCTGAAAGATCATGAAAATTTGAGCTTAATAAAATTATTTAAGGAAGACAAGTCAATTTTGCTTGGTACTACGCTGACATGCCAGGTATAGATCAAAAATTTGATAATGCATCTTTTATCTCTACCACTTGGAGTGAAACATGTCAAATAGAAACTTAGGAAAATGCATCCACATATCACCTTGCTGGTAAAATAAGAATTGAAGAAATTGTTAGATTTCAGATTCATTCGATCAATTGACTATGTTGAGTGGATTTATAACATTGTACTAGTTTCTAAACCAGATGGTAGCATCAAGATATTTACTGATTTTAGAGACCTCAAAAAAGCATGCCCAAAGGATGATTTTCCTTTGCCTAACATTGACATCATTTTGGACTTGACTATGGGACATGCCATGTTATCACTCATGGATGGCTTCTCAGGATACAATCAAATAAAAATAGCACTAGAAGATCAAGATAAAATAGCATTCACATTTCCATGGGTTAACTTTTGTTGGAATGCCATGTCTTTTGGTTTGAAAAACACATGAGCAACATATCAGCGAGCAATGATCACCATCTTCCATGACATGATGCATACCTTTATGGAGGATTATGTAGATGAACTTCTGGAAAAATCATTAACCAAAGAGGGACACTTAGAAATCTTAGAAAAAGTATTCACTTGACTGGAAAAATTAATGTAAGATTAAACCCAAAGAAGCATGTGTTTAGTGTGACATCATCAAAATTGTTGGGGTACATAGTGTTAGAAAAGGGCATCAAAACAGACCCTACCAAAATCAAAGCTATCATGGAAATGCCACCACCAAAGAACATTAGCCAACTGAGATCTCTACAGGGACATTTCCAATCTATCAGGAGGTTCATTGCATGACTGGCAGATAAAACTCATCCTTTTAATCATTTGCTACACAAGAATGTTTCCTTCAAGTGGGATGAAAATGCGAAGCAACTTTCAATCAACTGAAACAATATTTGATGTCTCCACCCATATTGGTGCCACCTACAAAAGGAAAACAATTATTACTCTACATAGAAACAAAGGAAGTATCTTTGGGCACTCTATTAACATAGGAATATTCTATGGGAAAAGAAAGGGCTATTTACTATATCAACAAAACATTGAATGGCTATGAAATGAATTACACCTTCATAAAAATAGCTTGTTTGGCAATAGTATTTATTACTCAAAAAATCTGGCATTACATGTTAACCCATACAATCAAGCTCATAGCTAAAATTGATCCATTGAAGTATTTACTTAGTAAAACTACACTAACCAGAAGACTAGCCAAGTGCGTAATGATTTTGAGTGAGTTTGACATTCAATATGTAGACCGAAGAGCCATCAAGGGTTAGGTGATAACTGATCAGTTAGATGAAGAGCCACTACAAGATGATCATCTAATGAGCATTTAATTTCCAGAAATAGATGTCCTTACAATATCATCACAACAATGGATGTTATATTTTGATGGGTCTTACATGCAACACAAATCAGGTGCTATAATCTTGTTTGTCACACCTCAAGGACATACCATTCCAAAGTCTTATAGGCTCATGTTTCCTTTCACAAATAACATGGATGAATATGAATCACTCATCATTGGGATCAATGTGGTAGATGAATGGAGGATCATAGAGTTACAAGTCTATGGAGATTCTAAACTAGTCATAAACTAAGTGAATGATGATTATCAAACAAAAGATGATAAGTTAATGTCGTATAAGAGAATGGTGGATGATTTCAAAAAGTATTTTGTTGAGATCAAATTTGAGAAGATTCTAAGAGTGGATAAAAAATTTGTTGATGTGATGGCCACAATAACTTCTCTCTTGCAGATACTTGAAAAACCAAACTATTATGAGTTCATGGTGGAACAAGTGCTTAATCTTCCCTATGAAAAGCATGAATCTCAAGTCATTTTACATCTAGTTGGTGTTGATTCCTTGATTTATGGGAATATCTATGACTATTTAAGACATAACACCCTTCCACCCAATCTATCTCGAAACCAGAAACTTAATTTTATTTGCCAAGCTACCCGACACACCTTGATAACTGATGTACTTTATCGATGAGGTCTTGATGGAACTCTCCTTCATTGTCTAGAACATAACGAATATGAAACAACCTTACATGAAGTTCATGATGGTATCTATGGAACAAATTCAAGTGGAATAAATCTTGCTAAGAAACTCCTATGATTGGGGTATTACTGGCTGAATATGGAGGAGTCTTTTCAATTTGTCTAGAAATGCCAAAAATGTCAAATTCATGGAAACCTGATACATGCACCAACCCAAGAGTTACAACCATTTGCATCAACATGGCCTTTTTGTCAGTGGGGACTCGATCTTGTAGGAAAAATTCATCCACCTTCATTGAATGGACACAAATTCATCATCACAACTATGAAGTATTTTACAAAGTGGATTGATGTTGTTCCCTTGACCACAATCACTAGAAAATAGATCACATCCTTCATCCTAAATTACTTCATCTGTCGCTATGGCGTTCCTTAGTCAATTATCATTGACAATGACCAACCTTCCAAGAACCAAGATGTCCAAGATATTTGTGAAAGTTTTCATAGCCAACATCAGTTTTCTACACCATACCATCCTCAAGGAAATGGCCAGGCAAAGGCCTAAAAAAAACCATTTTGAAGATCCTAAAGAAAATCGTTGACGATGTTGGACATGATTGGCACGCTGAATTAAATCCTGATTTATGGGCATATTGTACAAGTATCTGCACCCTAACAAGAGCTACTCCTTATGCTCTTGTCTATGGATCAGATACCATTTTACCTATTGAGGTTGAGCTACCATCACTCTGTGTGTCACTAAAGGGGATCATTTCAGATGAGGATTATTGGGTTTCTTGCTTACAAGAGTTGGGATTGTTGGATAAATATCATCAACAAGTTGTAAATCACCTAAAAACCTATTAGTAGAGGATGCCTAGAACTTATAATCATAGAGTTAAACCAAGAACATTTCAATTTGGTGACTATTTGAAAAACAAGGATAGACAACTAAGAGAGAGGGGTGAATCAGTTGTTACCAAAATAAAACTTATTCAACATTAATCAAACTTTAATCCTAGATCTGATAATTAACAGTGCAAGCATAAATCAATAACACATTAGAGACACATGAACACCAAGATTTTGTACATGGAAACCCTGTTAGGGGAAAAACCATGGTGGTGTTAGTCCACAAGATTATACCCTGTAAAAAGTATAATGAAGAGTAAATAGGGAATGCACATGCATTCAGGAACACTAACTAGAGGTCACTACTTAGAGAAAGGCTCACTTCCTTACAATAATTAGATTAAATCAATCTAATGAGGTTGAACTAAGAAATTAGCTTCTACAAAAGCCTAATGACAATTCTGGTTAGGCACATAAAAAATTCTACACACTATGGTCAAACTCTTCCACACTCTACTCTGCTCTTGAATGATTTGATCTTTATTCACACATGTAATTCAAATACACACACCGAGTATACATAGAAACAAGGGAAACAACCACTCTTATATATCTGCTACATGGATTTACTTCAACTACTCTATCAACCACAAATAAAGAGTAAATTATAACTATCGGCCTCAATACATAAATAAATATTCATGCACACCAACACAAGTTGGTCACAACATAGTGAGGACCCAAATAAACACATTCGAACATGCCAAAAAAGAAAGTATTAATCCATAGAGATCTACAACATGCTATCACCATCATGTCGGCCAAGAAAATGAAAAAATTGAACACACAAGGAAAAATATTCAATCACGAGCACTCTGATCAATGCAGATGTACTAAATTGATAGAGAAAAATCTAGAAAAAATACTGATCATCTCAGAAACATACGCAACAATAAAATTTACCAAAATTGCAATCACATCTTCCATAAATAATTGCTACAGAAACTGAATAACTATAGGAACACAGATCTTCATAACTTTCTCAATTCTTGATGCGTACCACTGAAACATTCAACCAAGATACTAGATAGACTCAAAAACAAACCCTTTAATGTGAACCTTTTGATTATCAACTTAAAACACTTTCCAACACTTTGACCTTCTTAGCTTCACTGGTTTCCTACAATATATTTATTACAATTTTCTCAATATCCTCGACATATATAGCCTTCAAAATCACCAATGCTAATAGTGTTGACATCAATGAAAACCACATATCAGAAATGTAGCCACAACATCCAACAATCTCCCCCTTTGGCATTGATGTCAACACATGATGTGAAAAATAATACCATCAACACAAGTGGTTGTTCATAAACTTTTCTCCCTTGGATCTACAGTTCTCCTCTCAAAAAATTTCTCTCCCTTTGTTGACTCTTCTCCCCCTTAGTTCAAGAGTTTTTCACATTGTTCTTCTCCCCCTTTGACATAAATGGGAAAGTTACACATGCTTTGATCCTCATATTTAGCACATCTGACTACTCCCCCTGAGTAGAAGCCACCACAACATCAATTTGAAATAGGATATGGCTATGAATTCAAGGACTGATGCAAAGACCCGCATCACTTAGTTCTGATCAAGAGGGGAAATCACCCCTAACTTGCCTCAAAGGTACTCAAAATTATCCTTGGTCAATGGCTTAGTAAAGATGTCTGCAATTTCCTACTTGGTAGGTCTATAGTCCAGTCTAACTTCTTTGTCACTTCATCTCGCAAGAAGTGATATTTGATGGATATATGATTTGTCTTTGAATGCAACACTAGATTCTTAGAAATTTTTTATGGCACTTGAATTGTCACAAAATATGGAAATGGGTTCTTCATACTCAATTATGACATCTCTCAACATCTACTTCATCCACAATAATTGAGTACAACTGTTTGCAACAACAATATATTTTGCCTTAGCAGTAGATAAAAAAACATAATTCTTCTTTTTGCTTAGCCAATATACCAAATTCTTCCCTAAGAAGAATTCACCACCACTATTACTCTTCTTGTCATTCACATCTCCTTCCCAATCAACATCAATGAAAGTTCTTAGGATAAGATCATCATCCTTAGGGTACCAAATACCAATATCAACTGTCCCTTTTAAGTATCTAAAGATTCTTTTCAAAATAGTCACATGAGACTCTTTAGGATCAGCTTGATATCTAGCAACCATGCATACAACATTCATTATATTTGGCCTAGTCCGAGTCAAGTAGAGTAGTCCACCAATTATTGACTTGTATCTTGTTTGATTTTCTTTAGGAGAATCATCATTATGTGTAATTTTGCATCCGATTACCATAGGTGTACCAACTAGCTTTGAATATTTCATACCAAAAAAAATTTAGTAACTCTTTCACATACTTAGACTCAGATATAAAAATTCGATCATCTAATTGAGTAATTTTTAGTCCTAAAAATAATTTCAGCTCTCCTATCATTGACATTTCAAACTCACTTTTCATTTCATCAACAAACTTCATACACAAATCATCATCACCTTAAAAAACAATGTCATTAAAAAGGCTTCAATGATCAACTCTTTATTCTGATCCAACTTGAAATACAGATTGCTACCATTAGTACCTTTATTGAATCCAAGCTTCAAAAATTATTTATCCAATGTATCATACCAAGCTCTAGGATATTTCTTAAGTCCATATAGAACTTTCTTCAATTGACATAACATGTTTTCTTTGTCAGTCAGTTGAAATCCATATGGTTTCTTAACATAGACTTCTATTTCTAGCTCACCATTTAGAAATTATGACTTTAGATCCATCTGATAGAATTCGTAATTCTTGAAAGAAGTATAAGAAAGAAATAATCTTATAGCTTCAATTCTAGCAATAGGGGAAATTTTTTCTTCAAAATCAATACCTTCCATCTATGAGTACCCTTTGTAAACTAGTCTTTCTTTTTTTCTAACCACTTCACCTTGTTCATTCAACTTATTCTGAAACACCCATTTGGTGTCAATCACATTTTTTTCTGAGGTCTAGGAACAAGATCCCATGTATCATTTTTCTCTATCTTCTTTAGTTCTTTCATGGCTTCCATCCAATATTCATCTTTGCATGCTTCATTAATATTGCTAGGCTCAGTTTTGGAAATTAGACAATACTCTTCTAAAATTCTTCTTCTAGTTTGCAAACCTTTGCTCTTATCTCCTATGATATGACTGTCAAAATGATTTCACCTTACATACTTGGGAGTTTTAGGATTTTCTCTAACTTCTTGTTCTTGTGTTCTTTCTTCTGCACTTCTACTAATTTCTTCTTCTTCATTCCCTTGGTTCATCGGAACAATTTGAATTTGATTCTATTTCTAAAAATTATTTCCATTGTTAGTACTATCATGTTGATCATCTAAATCATATCCAATACATCTAGATGGTCTATCAATATCTTCATCAACTTTGACATTTGCACTTTCAACCATTTTCTTCAAAATTTTATTAAAGAACCGGTAAGCTTTGCTCTTAGTAGAGTAACCTAAAGAGATTCCTTCATCACTTCTAGCATCAAACTTGCCTATATCATCATCTCTCTTTATGTAGCATTTTCTTCAAACAAAATTGAATTATTTGATAGTGGGCTTATAACCAAACCATAGCTAAAAACGGGTCTTACCAAAATTGCTATTGACATTTACCTAGTTAATGGTATACACAACAATACTTACAACTTCTCTCTAGTAGAAATTGGGAACATTTGATTCTAGCATCATGGTTCTAGCAGTGTCTAGAATGGTTATGTTCTTTCTTTCAACAGCTCCATTTTGTTGAGGGGTCCGGGGAGCAGATAGTTGTCTTTAATTTCATCCTCTTCACAGAAAGAATTGAATTCCCAAGAAGTGAATTCACCACCTTTGTGTGACCTTAGGCATTTTATCTTTTGACCTATCTCATTTTTTGCCATAGCTTTGAAGCTTTTGAACTTTTCCAATGCTTCATGTTTTTCTCTTAAGAAAGCAACCCATATCATTCTAGAGTAATCATCAATAAGAAACATAAAGTACCTTTCACCTTGGAGACTTTTTATTCTAGATGGACCACATAAGTCAGTATGTATCAATTCCATTACTCCATTAGAGTTATACTATTTTCTCTAGAAGGAAATTCTAGTCTTCTTTCCCATCTGACATTCCTTGCACATAGTGTTAGTAGGATTTTCCAACCTAGGAAGATCACTGACTGCTTGAGTAGAGATTATCTTTACAATGTTATCAAATCTCACATGACACAACCTCCTATGCCATAACTAGCTTACATCAACTTGAGCAAATGAAAAAACTTTCACTAGCAACACTAAAGTGAAAAATATTACCTCTTGTCTTTGTACCTGAAGCAATCATATATCCAGAATGTCCCCTTATTTTGAACTTACCATCCTTGAACTTAAGATTTTAACCCTTTTCTACCATCTTTCCAACACTCAACAAGTTATTCTTTAAACTTGCTACATAAAAAATATCATTAGTATTGTGCTTACCACCAAAAGAAATAATGTCTCTGTGACAAATCACACCAAAAAGGTTGTCTCCAAGTCTTACAAAACCAAAATCATAGTTTTACAATCTTACAAACTTGCTTTTATTACCATTCATATGATGTGAGCATCTACTATCCATTCCCACTCATCCATTTCTTGAATTTTTTCTGCAAGAGCTTTTTCAACATTCACATTACTAGTAGATTTAGTGGACACCTGCCCATTTTATTTGATTGCAATGAATACCCATTCATATCCATTTCAAATTTATTTATCAGATTCACCATCAATAACACCTTCTTCATCATTATAGAATTTCTTTTGAAATCTAGTCTTATCAGGTTTATACTTACATACTCTTTCTAGACACCTTGATGCAAAATGACCTTTTTTACTGCAAGACAAAAATTTCATAGGTAACTTTACTTTGTACTTACCATGACCTCTGGCTTCTCTTCTCACACTCAATGCTTCCAATTCTTCTAATTAATTTTCTTCATCTTCAATCTATTTCATCTAATCTTCATACTTGAATGTCTTTTCAGAACATTCTCCTAGATCATATCTCTGCTTGATTTTCCTAGATACAGTAGCCTTGAATGCAGATTCAGTCTTAGGAGTAGATTCACCAAATTCACTTAACTCAAAGGCAGCAAGTTTTCCAATCAACATGTCTCTTATTACATTTTTCACTATCTTGAGTTCATCAATAGTGTGAGCTTTTGTTTCATAGGAAGGGGGCACAAACCTAAGTATTTTAGCCACAATCTCTTCTTCATTGAAGACTCCACCGACACATCTAAAGCTCATCACCAGTTCATTTATCTTTTGAAAGAAAGAGAGGATGTTCTCATATTCACTCATCTTCATGTCCACCCACTTTCCTTTTAGACTCTGTAGCTTAGAAAATTTCACTAGTGCATCTCCTTCATACAATGTTTCCAACTTTTTCCAGATCTCATGTGCAATCTTGAGACCTATCACATTTGTCATTTCTGAATCTATCAAAGCATTAAAAAATGCTTCAATGGCCTTGGTATTTTTTTCAAATTCTTTTATTTCATCAGTAGTAGAGGGACCATTATGAGGAATAGTATATGCATTCTTTGTAATATTCTAGAAATGCTCACCAATGCACTTTAAGTGACATTCCATTCTAATTTTCCACATAGAGTAGTTTTCTCCATCAAATCTAGGAACATCCTTCTTGTAAGATTCCATCTCAGATCAACTCAACATTTAAGCTTTCCCTTCAGAGGAACTTGCTCTGATACCAATTGTTGGAAAAACAAGGATAGGCCACTAAGAGGGGAGGGGTGAATTAGTTGTTACCAAAATCAAAATTATTCAACATTAATCAACCTTTAATCCCATATCTAATAGTTAAAATTGAAAGAATAAATCAATAACACATTAGAGACACATGAACACCAAGATTTTATATGTGGAAACCCTGTTAGGGGAAAAACCACAGTGGATGTTAGTCTACAAGATTATACCCTGTTAAAAGTATAATGAAGAGTAAATAGGGAATCCACATGCATTCAGACACAGTTCCTAGAGATCGCTACTTACAAGAAGGCTCACTTCCTTACATACAATAATAAGATTAAATCCATCTGATGAGGTTGAACTAAGAAATTAGCTTCCACAAAATCTTGATGACAGTTCTGGTTAGGGATAGAAAAACCCCTACACACTCTATTCAATCTCTTCCACACTTTGCTCAATCTCTTTCAAACTCTGCTCTACTCTTGAATGATTTTATCTTTATTTGCACATGTACTTCACATACGCACACCGAGCATACATCAAAATGAGGAGAATAATTTCTCTTATATATTCGCTACATGAATTTACATCAACTACTTTTTCAGCCACAAATAAAGAGTAAATTACAACTGTCGGCCTTAATACATAAATAAATCTTAATGTGCATCAAAACACGTTGGTCACAGGACCCAAATAAACACCTTCGAACATGAAAAAGTTGAACACACAAGGAAAAATGCTCAATCATGAGCACTCCAATCAATGCGGACATACTGAACTGATAGAGAATGATCTAGAAACATTACTCATCATCTTAGAAACATATGCAACAACCAAATTTATCATAATTGCAATCACATCTTCCAGAAACACTTGCTACAGAAACTGAATAACTCTAGGAACAAAAAAATTCATAACTTTCTCAATTCTTGATGTGTACCACTAAAAGTTTTGGACAACATACTAGATTGACTTAGAAACAAACCCTTAAATGCACACCTTCTAATTATCAACTTACAACACTTTCCAATACTTCGACCTTCTCAACTTCACTGGTTGCCTGTAATATATTTATTGCAATTTTCTCAATCTCCTCAACATATACAACCTTCAGAATCACCAATGTGAATAGTGTTGACATCAATCACAACCACATATCAAAAATTCAGCCACAACATCCAACAGTGACTTGGTCCTAAAATAAAATCCCCGTAATCAACTAGATAGAGAGAAGATGGAGAAATTTGAACCAAATTGGATAGGACCCTTCGTCATTATACCAGTCTATGAATCAGGAGCATATCAGCTATCTACGCGTGAAGGGGATTTATTTGATGAGACTATGAATATTCTACATCTCAAGAATTTCTACACCTAAATCATCCAGTGCATGTTAAAAATCCTCAAGAAATCCAAAAAATTTGAAAAAGTCCTCAAGAAATCCAAAAATATCAGAAAAAGTCTTGAAGAAATAAAAAAAATCAGAAAAATTCCTAAAGAAATGCAAAAAAATTAGAAAATGTCCTAGGAAAAAATGGCCACCTTTATGAGAACTTGGAAAACATGTGTCTTGGTGACAACAAAAAAAGCCAAAAATACAAAAAAAAATCAAAAAACGAGAAAAATATAAAAAAAGTGAAAAATTGTAAAAAGTCAAAAAAAAATCATAAAATCTAGAAAGTGCAATAAAAACAAGTGGTAAAAACTTTGCAATAGGTGATATTTGTGATAGATTATATTTTCCATCTATTAGAGCATGTGGCAACCATTCAATTTTTCCATCATTGTGCCTATCATTGAAAGGAATCTCATGTACATATCCTAGCATTACAGTCATGTCTCACCCTGGTTTGGGGGCAAAATCCTAAACTCACTGGGGGAAAATAAAATTTGAGCTTAAATCAATAGATGCATGAAAAAGAGTAAGACAACACAACAAGCACAACAATCACAATAACAACTCAACATTGAACATCAATCTTTCAAAAATCAAACACCATTCATATCAAATAGCTAGAATCAACCAAACCAAAGTAAATCTAAATGGATGATGTTCTTTTCAATCATGGCTTTAACATGCATGATCAATGATTGAACTTTGATTTTGTTATCATTTCTCTAGAGCAACTCGATGATGTCCTAAACTAGAGGAGCTAGGAATGAGAACAATATTTTCTTTGTTTGTTGTCTATGAGTTGATCATTACTATTGTGCAAATTTTCATGAGATGTCCTCTACAAAGTATCATTGATGACATTCTAAATTTGCATGGGAAAATAAGTAATGCTTGTTTGTTTATGCAAGTGATGCTTCAGTCATCTTGGTCTCATTATACATAGATTCTTGTGGTATCTTGCACTATCAAAAATCAATGAAATTTGTATGGAAGTAGTACTCAAGTCATCATGGTCTAGTTATACTATCGATTTTTATAGTAACTTTCAACATAACAAAGGTTCAATGATGATAAAAAGCATGAAAAATGGCTAAAAAAATGACACCATTGAATTTTAGATCTGCATGGTAGATTAGATTCCATCCATATAAGTATTGCATCTTTATTTTGGGATTTTCCAAGGTTGGCACAATTCTCAAAAATGATGTTATCTCTATCATAAATGGATTGAGTATACTTGACATTACCAAAAAAATATCATTTCCATATAGTTGCATAATCATTTTGGGTATCATACATACATTAGAATACATTAAAAACACCATTCATCTATCCATACATTGCATCATAATATTAGCATCAGGGAAATACAAAAATAACAAACTACATTACATGATCATTTGCATATCATTCATCCATCCATTACATTACATCATATATTTGCATCAGGAAAATAAAAAAATAAATTGCATCACATCTCATTTGCATCCATATCATAGCATAAAACATCATTCATAAAGTATCATAGAATCATAATCTATGCATTATCATATCATCATTGAATCCATACATAATCATATCATAATCATATAAGTAATGAACATCAGAAAAGCATCATAGCATAAAAACATATAAAACCATAATTGCACCCATACATCATTATCATGTAAGCATATAAACCATCACATATCATTAAAAATACAAAGTAAATGCATCCATCATAGAAATTCATCATAATAAAACACACATGGACATGATATAGATAAAAATCATCATTACTGCATATCATATAAATCTCAAAATAATCATGTGAACTGTATAAAGATAGCTAGATAAGTGAAGAAATATAACATCAATAAAATGGAAAAATCCATAATGTCTCAAATCAGTGTATACATCATCAAATGTCTCAAAGTACATGAAATATCAAAGAATTGTAGCTATGAGGTGCTCCCCCCAAATCTTTTCGGCCTCTCTACATCACCTAATGTACCTACACTACACTGACCTATGCTCGAGTCCTTGCTTGGTGGATCTCTACATGGTGGTTGTGTCACACCCATGATGGTAGTACGAGACTAACTCTTGCCTAATCGAGAATATGCATATCTAGCTCTCTGCTCTGCAAACACAACTGCATGATATCAACTCGATAGTACTATGCCTCTTTGTTGACCTATGTGACCTCTCACAACATATCACTAGTGGTGGTTGCATTGGCCACTCTCTGCATCCTATTGGCTAGGGCCTCTGCTTGCTCACCCCATTGTCTCGCTACATCTCACTTGGTGGTCAAGATGGTGATCTATCCCTATTCCTGTTCCAACTATGTGTAGTGAAAATATTTACTCTAAAAATGCAAAAAACTAAGCAAATGCAATGAGCAAAGAGACACAACAAAACCTAAAGATTAGGCTACGTTGAACACAAATAAAATTAAGATAGAAACACAAATTATTATACCTTTTACTTATGTTGATCCTTGGTTAGCCCTTGATAGTGATTTTGATGTGTGCTCCTTGGATGGCAAGCTTACAATGATAATGGTGGTTGAAGGATTAATGGGGGTGGGTGAGTAAAATAATGGCTACTAGAATGCAAATGCAAGTCCTAATATGCTACAATAAATGGATAAATTCTTGAATGGATTGAGAGAATAAGTGTGATAATGAATGTATAAGGTCATAAGGTCATGAAGTCCTTATATCCATTAATGAATGAAAAATAGGGCTATTTATAGAAGAAATTAAATTATCTAGAGGATTCAATGGTAAAGATTGAGCTACCATGGCCAAGAAGGAGGGCTATGGTTAGTTGAGGACTCACAAGCCCTCACATATTGCAATGTGGAGGATGAAGTGTCCAAAGGATATGGTGATATGGAAAAGAGTAAAAATGATCTGGAAAAGGCCATGTGGTCCCAAGGTACTTGCAAGTACCATGGGATTGAAGAGGATTTCCCAAAAAAGGGATTCCTTGTCCCCAAGAGGGGTTGAAAGTGACAAGTGGGGACTTTTAGAAAGTCCACTCTTATCACCATGGGGATTGGAGAAGGCATTGGAGGAATAAAAGTGAAATTAAAATTCACATTCATGGGAGAGACCCATGGACAAGGTCTTCCAAAAGGAGGTCATTTTCCATGTGCTTTATGTGACCTTTGAGAGATCGTGGGGAAGAGAAATGCATAGGGGGGAATAAGTGGAATTTAAAATTCCATTGGAAAGGACATAGGGAAGATAGATGGAGTTAAAAATTTAATGAAATTCCATTGTGATATCAGAAGAGTTGACTAAGGGGTTGATTAGACTAGTTAATGACAAATTAGAAGATGGTTAGATGGCTAATGATGATTATGAGCCAACATGCAAAAGTTGGAGGATGTGACACCACCTAATCATGGATTATGAATGTACAAATCCCTAATGATAAGATTACGAGATGAATTAGGATTAAGAAAAAGTGATGGAGGATATGAAATTTGAGGGAGTAAATTAAATAAATAGAAATTATTTATCTAATTTATGGGATACAAAGGGTAGATGATAAAGTATTTAATTAAAGACTTTATGGATATTAATCAAATAATGATGATATTATTTTATTAATGCAGGTAGAAGGATATTTAGATGAAAAGGATAAATTTGACCAATTATAAGTGGTGAAATTTAGATGTCTACATTTTTCCCCTCTTTGAGATGGTGTTACGAAATAGCATAATTTCAAAGAACATTAAAATATAGCACCTAGAAGAAGATGGTTAGATTAAGGAAGATGCCCCATTTATTCAAGGAGTGACTAGGAGGAAAGATGATGGGAGTGAAGATGAATATTAGGGATTGAGGATGCCCCCCGAGAGGACATGCTGGTTTAAGAGAACACGAATGTGCTCTCGAAATGGATGAGATTATGCAAGGGTAGATGGGGAAGATGATGAAAAATGATGGATGAGAGATGATAATAATATGAAGAGATAAAGGGAAGAACAAATAGGTTTTAAGGACAAAGGTTATGTTTCCCCCGTCAAGCTACAAGCTAGGATGGACTGATGGTCGATGGAGGGTTGCTGATGAGGGAAGGATACATCCCAAAACAACACAAGGATAGGGAGGGATACATCCTGATGATATTGTTTTTGATGAGGGAAGGATACATCCCACTAAAAGTGTTGTTGATAAGGGAAGGATACATCCCAAACAACATAAAAGATAGGGAAGGATACATCCCGATTATGGTGATGATTGGATCAAGGCTTGTAGCAGGGCCAGGAACAAGACCAATGATGCGATTATATGATTTATGCTAGATTGAATGGATTAGGATTTGATGGAGATGTGAGATGGTTTAAATGAATTGAGGTAAAGATGCAATGCAATGGAAGAGAAAATCCAATGCAATCCTAATGTAATTTTCCATTTTCAGAGCACTGATTTTTTCTATAGCATATGACACTAGGTACCATGGTATGTAGAACTAAGGAGGATTAGTGTCTAATGCATACAAAAACACAAAAAATAAGAAGGATATCCCAACACCCCAAAGTCATGATGACTTTGGTCAGGCGAGGTACTGGGATAACCACAAGCACAAGAGGATGCCCTAGCGTAACACAAGACCTCAAGGGTCTTGGTGGGTACAACATGGGAAAACCAAGAAGACAAAAACACAAAAAGATCAAGATATCCCCCTATGATAACTAGACAAAACATACCATAATATGATAGATCATAGCATCCATAACAAGTTATGATAGGGAGCTCAAATGATAAACAAAATCCAAAAGCATCAAAAGATTGCAACCAATTTCAAAACATTTGTTGCCATAGGATCAAAACCTGATGGATTGGGTTGATGAGGTCTATTAGGAAGGATGAATCTTGTTGAGACCAAAGATGGATGCTAAACTAAGAGATTGATAATGACATAGGTTATTCGAAAACCAATTAGATCTTGTAATACTAGTGAATTTTATTTTGGAAGCACTAGCTAGGGTAGGGACATACTTGATGACACAACAAGATGAAAAAGTGACAATGTGACAAAAAATACACATCCTAAAGACCTAGGGGCTTGGGGGTTGATCAAAGATCAGTCTTGCCTACGTGAAAGCACAGAGCCCTCGTAGTTCAACAAAAGGCTATGGATAAAGGCAGAAAGAGGACAATGAAGACTATGATGGATGGTGCAGATTGGACAAAAAAATGCCCTAGGGGTGGATCAAATGACTAACCTTGCCTATGTGAAAGCACAAGGGAAAGGTAGTTTAACATAAGGCCAAATACAAATGATGGAAGATGACAAGACAAACAAAAGATAGAACCCCAAGGGAAAATCAAATGATCAACCTTGCCTTTGTGAAAGAATAGGGGCAATGTAGTTTGACTCAAGGACAAAGAAAAATAGTTGATAAAGGATAATGAGATTACTAGGATAAGGAGATACGATGATGGAGTTGATATGATGAGCCAGGATAGTCCGTGTGGATGGGGATGGTTGATACGCATAAGATGAAGCTTAGGGATGGGATAGTTATCCAAATCATCAAAAGATGAAGTGGTAGGATTAGACGGTGGATAGATGAGAGACGAAAAATGAAAAGATATTAGGAAGATGTAGGAAATAGATAGGATTGATGATAGTGAGATGGCATTGAAGTGCATGGGGGTAGCCTATATCTAGATACCAAACACAAGGGATTATGAGATGGAAGGAAAATAGAGGTAAATGGATGGATGGATAAAGATGAGGGGAGAGAAAGATGCTAGGATAGGTGGATAGGGGGATAAGGATTTGGAAGGATGGAATGGATTATTGGATGGAAAAATGGATGGGGGAGATAAGGATGGAAAGATGTCACAAGACTAGTGGATGGGTAGATAGGAAGATAAGTATGGGGAGATGGAAGGGATTACTTGGAGGGATGGATGGATGATGTCATCAAGGACTCTATCAAAAATAAGGAGATGACCCCACCCTAAATATGTCATGCATGATGAGGCAAGAGGGATGGAAGAGAGAAATATGAGACAAACATGGATAGGAGATATGGTGGCATGATTGGATGGATAATGAGGGTAGATGTAGTAGATGGAGAGGATAAGGAATACGATAGCATACATATGAGGGGAATATATGCCAAGTGTCCAAATCAATGTATATGTGTGCCCCTATCTTGATCAAGATCACAAGAAATATGGAGGGACTTGATACAAATGGGATATGATGGACGGGATGTGGAAGATAGGTGGATGTAGGAGATGGGGGAAAGGAATGCATAGGTGGAAGCTGCCCCCAATTGTGGAAGTAGAATGGATGGGGGATTTATGCATGATGCCTATTTTCCAAGTTTTCATCATGGTACTTATCCAAGGTGCTTGTTTTCCAAGTTTTCACAATTGGATGATTTTTTTTAATTTTTTCTCTTTTTCTCTTTTTTTTTCACTTTTTTCAAATTTTCTAACTTTTTGGACTAGTATATGGGTGAAGATGGATAAATATAGGGATAAGAATATGTGGGTTTGGAAGATATGTGATAGAGGGGATGGATGAAGGACTTAAGCATCAAGTTATATATGAGATAATAAGAGCCCATGTGTAAAGCGTTCATTGGATGTTCATACAACCTTATTAGAATGGATGGATCAAAGGGATTGGATGGGGTAGATATGTGGGATAATGGATGGGATGTTGGAAAGTGTATGGATGGAATGATGGAGTGGATGTGTGATGGGGGAAGGTGTTTGGGACCAAAATTGGCACATGTAGAGGATGTGAAATGATAGGAGGGTTGATGGATGGAGAAGGTGGTGATAATGGGGGCATTGAGATAGTGAATTTTGGGACATAAGGACCCAAAAAAGATTTAGAAGATGGAGGATGAAAATGATTAGCTTTGGGATTAGCAAATTTGGATGTATTTAGGGATTTCTCATTTGAAGGAATGACCTTTGTTTTCTTGGTAATCCACATGGTTTTTATTGTTTCTTTAGTTAGCCTTTGTGGCCTTTGGCTTTTGGATTTGATTTTTATTTTCTTCAGCATGTCATTTTAAGGGGAAATGAGGAGCTTTTGATGCATGTGGATATTTGGATTTATGCACTATTTTTGAAAAGTTAAACAACATTTATAGGGCACTATACCCTACACAATGAGCCATAAGGGCCAAAAAAGGAAAAGTCTAAAACAACTTAAAAATAGGGAAAAAACCAGAGATAGCCCACAAGCAGCACAACAACCACATAGAAACAACAAACTGGCCAACAATAGAAGCAACTAATTGGCTTCCTCCCAGTTCTTGATCAGGAGGTCCATCGCCTCATCTCCCACCCACTCTTTATTTTCCTAGCTATTGTTCCCCTCCAGTTTCTCCTTTATGGCATTTGACAGAGTACTCGTAACAAAGTGACCCAGCTTCATGGTGAAGCAGGTCAGCCCTCAAAATATTTTGTCCAGAGTGTCCAAATGCTTAGCCACCTTATCCGAATCCATCCCATCATCCATAGCATCCTGAGCCTCACTAGACTCATCCACTAGTGGCTGTGAAGGGTGCGAGCCAGAGCCATCAGCAGGGAGCTTGTTGTCCACTAGAGTAAGCTGGGGCCTCTCCACTAAATATTCTTCAACCTCTTCTGACTCTTCTTCCTTGAAACCCTTGTTGTCTGACTGCTCTGAATCTGAATCCTCAATAATTAATCTCTTCTTGCTGTTCTTAGCCAGCCTCCCAGATCCCCTCCTGACACTTTCCCCTCCAGTCATCTCCATGTTCCCCACAACCGTGTCCCCTCTGGAATCTATTCTAATCTCATTCTTACCCTTGCCTTCTTTGACAATCATAGCCTGCATGCATTTCTCCTTTCCTTTTTTTGACATAGGGCCAGTAACAGCCCTATCAGCCTGAGTTGCTTTTAGCTCACAGAGCCCTTCTGCCACACTAGCATGGGCCCTGCCCAACCCACCCTTAAGCTTTTTGGAGGTAAATTTGGTCTTGGCATTCCCCAAATGAATATTAGACTTCCGAGGAGGACTCTTGGACTCATTCAGGGAGATATGCACCATGGACATGGGTTCAATGTTCTCAACACGGACATCGGTGATGGCTTTGGGTGGGTAGAGGGCAAGATGAAAGTGATATAGGTGGAGAATTAGCCCTTGATGGAGCGGGAGCAGTGGAAGATCACAGGGATTTCAGCTAGCCACTACTTTACACTTGTCCATAGAACTTTCCAGATCCATTAGAAGGAAAAACAAAAAACTAAGAAGCATTTTGTGCCTAAGATGGTTTAACAGGGCGAAATGGTAAAAGAAGCAAGTTTTGAATCTACCTTCCAGCATAACGTATTTCATCAAAGCCATGCAAACCTAGTCCAATAGCTTAGGAAGCTCTTCCCTTTCAAACCCCACTTGGTTCCTAACAGGGGTCTCCTCTCCTTTGAAAAACGCCCTTAGGCTCTCATGGTCCGGCTTTTTGGTGTGCTTAGGATATTTTCTCCCTTCACACAACAACCCCATAGCCTGCACAATAACCTCCTCACTGATTTCAAATGAAATCCACCCAGAGGAGACCCTCCTATCCTTCCTCAAGCTAGAAAATTGACCCAATAAAATGGGATCATGGCCGACTAAGCTTTCCATGAGTGGAGCAATTCCTCCCTCCACACAAATGTGCCAAACAAGTGGGTTGTTTCAAAATTCATCACAACTGTCTGGTTCTATCTGAACACAATCACCTCCCATGCTACCAGACTTCTCAGGAAGCTCACAGAAATGCAATAAATGCCAAAAGTAGCAGTCGCTAACAAAAATCTTAACCAGATAGTTAAGGAAAGGATTGTAGCAATGCAAATCTAAACTCGCATACCAAACACACACGCGAGAGTAAATATGCCATAGTGATAAAGGTCACCAAAATTAATGAAATTATGATTATAGAATAAAGGGTGAAAGTTGGCGAAGAAGTAGGAAAAGCACAAAGCCTCATGCAGACGGACTAATAAACTAATTTTAGTAATCCTCCAAATTAAGCCTAAAGATCCCCTAGCTAAACTAGCCAACCTAAAGTCTCTAGAAAGTGGCCAAATCATATCATAGAAAGTCACATCATTATTAATACACTCACTCCTCCCAAAGTAACGAGGATATGTAACAAGCAATCCAATTCCAAAAATGATAGCCCGCACAGTATGGTCCCCCTCCTGATAATAAGTCATGGCTTTCCAATTAATCTACATCACACCACCAAAACTAGACTTGAACTTCTCAATTAAATCCCGATCCCACCGACTCATCATTATCTTATAAACTAAACCCATCCACCAAGTCCATAGGACATGCACGTGGCCGCTCCTTCCCCTGCCCCACTCACGCTCAGATCTATCGGCATAATTCTACTTGTACTTCATACCAATTTTGACATTCATCCACAAGCACATCCAAATTAACCAGTGGGCCCCCCCATCAGCTCTCATCATCCAAAAGTTAAACATCATTATAAACCATGGTAGCATTTTCCCGCTCTATCAACACTTGAATATTTGGCGGTAGTCTTTCCTTATTTCTCCAACATCTAGCGAAGTCCCAACCCAAGCCAAGATTATCCAAGGCATCCGCCACACTATTTCCTTCTCTAAAAATATGGGTAACCCTTTTGCCCCTTAATTTAGACACAAGGAATCTATCATCCATTAAAATTTCCTTGGTATTCCAACCTATAAATCTATCTTTTACCACATCATCTGTCATCGTTTTGGAATCTCCCTCAATATGGAGATTAACAATCCCTAGAGAAACAACGATTTTGAGGCCCATAAACAACACACGAGCCTCAGCCACCAGAGCCGACTGAACCCCAATGCCACCAGCAAACCTCGACACCATATTCCCCATAGAGTCTCTGATAATCCCACACATACCTGCCCTTCCCTGTTTGCCTTTAGCAGCCCCATCAAAGTTCATTTTAAACCATCCACCATCTAGAGGCTCCCATTTAGTATTTCTTCTCGCTAGTAATTTTGAATTATCAAAGGCATTAGCCTTTAGATCCTAGTGCCAATCTTTGGCCAATTTTATTTCATAGTCCCTTGGCCCAAACTCAAGAAGTTTCCCATCAAAGAGGGAGATGTTATCCTCTATGAGCCGAACACCAATGCCAAACACCTCCTTGGGACTCCACTCAATGTTCCTGAAAACCCTGTTATTCCCTTCCTTTGATAAGCACCATCCTAGGATTGGGGGGGTCTACCTCCAAATTTCATCAGTCAGAGGATGGAAAAAAGGCCCATTCCAACTAGAATAAATGACAAAAGGTTTTTCCTCATCACCTAGTGGACATCAAGTTTCTCAAAAGCCAACCCCCAAACCTTCAACAGCATATGGGCAATGTAACAAAAGGTGGGTGGCAGTTTCCTCCCCCTCCTTGCAAAGGAAACATATATTGGGAAAGCATAACCCCCGAGTTCTCAAATTGTCCTGAATTAAGATCCTATTATGATAGGTCGTCCACTAGGAAAAAATTATTTTAGGAATCATGTGGCGATTCCAAACCCTCCTCCAGTGTTTCTCAACAGGAATTTCCTTTTTCAGCAGTCTGTAAGCAGAATGAAGTGAAAGATCCCCCTGCTTATCTAAAGCCCAAAATAACTCATCCTTCCTATCATAGGCAGGGAACTTGACACTAGAGAGAACCACCTAAAGAGATCTAGCAAGGTGACAAAGGTCAATAGAGTGGGGGCAGCAAAGGGAGAGATCTCTCCAAATCCTAGCTCTAGGAGGCCCAACCACATAGTCTCTAATAAATAACCCAAAGAATCTTTGAGCTTCATCCATCACCACACTAAAATCAAAGCCAGCCAAGTGGGAGTCCATAAGCCAAGCATCATCCCAAAATCTGATTTTAACCCCATTCCCCATTTTTTAGCAAGCCTTGTGTGTTGTAGATGCTCCTCCAGATCACTAAACCCAGGGGATGGGGTTCCGAAAGACAATCAATCAAAGGCTTATTCTAGAGATACTTAGCATTCTAAATTTTGCACCTATCCTTGGTGTTCCTTAACTGGTCACACCCAACCTTGGCCATCAACGCCCTATTAGAGATAACTATCTTTCTTATTCCAAGCCCACCACAATCTTTAGCCTGAAAAAACCTTTCCCATTTAACTAAAGAAATCTTCTCTTTTTCCTCAGTACTTGACCAAAGGAAAATTCTCTAAATTCTTTCAAACTTCTCCGCAATATACCTGGGCATCTTAAAAATAGCTAGGAAGTAGGTGGGGATACCTTGTAAAGCCATAGAAAGAAGTTGAAGTTTCCCTACATGACTTAGCAAAGAGCCCTTCCAACCAGCCAACTTCCTTTGGATCCTCTCCAAAATAGAATACCAAAACTTTGGTTGGACCTCTTTAACCATTAGTGGGAGCCCAAGGTACACCGATGGGAGAGAATCCCCAACACAACCCAGGATCGCAGTCACCTTATTTTGCAAATTTGGCAAGCAATTAAAAAAATAAATCTTGCTTTGATTGTAGTTGATGCATTGACTCGAGTAGGAGGCATAGCTATTAAGGCAAGCTATTCATTTCCTGGCTTCCACAACAGAGGCCTTCCCAAATAGGAATGTGTCATCCATAAATTTACATACAAAAATTGGACCAAGATAGGTAGCCACTCTAACACCAGATATGGAGCCCTCTGATAGCAGACTCATAAAGTTCCTGCTAAGCACATCAACAATCATTATAAAGAGATAGGGGGGGAGAGGGTCCCCTTGTCTGAGCCCTCTTCTAGCAGAGAAGAAAGCACAAGGAGAACCATTCACCAGAACCGAGAACTTTATAGTACAAACACACTCCATATTGAGCTTAATGACCGATCTGTTAAAGCCAAATTTAGCCAGGACCTTAGGCAAGAATTCCAATAGAACTTATCATAATCTTTGGAAATATCAAGCTTAAGCACCATCCCCGCATTATTGCATCTATCCATAGAATGGAGCAGTTCATGAGTGGTCAAGAAAGCATCTAGAATGTGGCACTCCAAGACAAACCCATTTTGAGTGTGACTTACTAATAGGTCAAATGTCAGACATAGATAGAGGCTCACTAATCTTGGGAATAAGGGCAATGAAAGTGTGATTTATTTGTTTAAGAATCTTACCAGATTTAAAGAAGTCCCTAGCCGCAAGCACTAGGTCCTAGCCCGCAATATCCCTAAAAATTTGGAAGAAAGAAGGGGGGAACCCATCAGGTCCAAGAGCTTTGAAGGCCCCCATGATAAAAGTAGCCAACCAAACCTCATTCGAGGAGACACTCCTTAGAATTCCCAAGTTGTCCTCCAGAGAGATATAAGCAGGGAGATGCTGGAGGATCTTACAATCCAGGGCCATGTTGGGAACCTTTGTAGGGGCCGAATAAGCCTCCAAGAAATAAATAACCGTACACGACTTAATATGAGCTAGATTATATATCACCTCCCTAGAGGCACTTGTCAATTTTGCACTTTGATTCCTTTTCTAATGTTTGATGGCAGAAACATGAAAAAGGTACATGTTCCTATCTCCTTCCTTCATTCATTGCACCCTCGATTTTTGCTTCCAGGAGACCTCTTCATTTTTTAAAACCTTTTCCCATTCCATTCTAGCATCCTTTTCTTGATTGTTGGTCCGCTGACTGACATCTCCCTCATCCATATTTTTCTGCAAGGTCCTCAAACTTACTTCAAGCTATTTTTTTCTTTGATAAACATCCCCAAACACATTCTTGTTCCATCCCTTAACCATCATTTTAATATTTTTGAGTTTATAACAGAGCCTAAACATAGGGGAACCTTGGATCAGAATATTCCACCATTCAGCAATTTTGTTTTTGAAATCGGGGTGAGAGTTCCACATTATTCCAAAATAGAAAGGATAGGGACCACAAGAAGCATGAATATTAGTGGTCAGAAGAAGAGGATTATGGTCCAAAACCATCCTAGGCAGAGTAACCAAGTTGGCCTCCAAGGCATTAGTCCAATGGGGAGAACAGAGGAAGCGGTCAAGCCGAACCTAGATCAAATCTCTACCAGCCCGCCTATTAGACCAGGTGAAGTGTTGGCCCAAAAGTTTGATATCAATTAACCTCAAAGAACTCATAAATTTTTCCAGATCTGTCATGCTATCAGTGTAATCCACAAGGCCCACACTTTTTTCAGAAGGTGAGTATGTGCAGGATCATCATGGAAAAAATAGGCCCTTAAGTGGCAATAAAAAGACAAAAAATCAAAGTTAGACAACTTGACATAAAATTTTGAATAAGTTATCTATATTATTTCAAAAAAATGTAAAAATAGAATCTATAGAAAATTGAATGTAGTTTTTAAACTACTAGACCTTTATTTTAAAAAAAAAAACTATTTGGTGAAAATTAGAAATTTCAATGTAGTAGTATTTAAATTTCAAGGTAAAAATAAGAAGTAGGTGTCTGTCTGACCACCCTAACCACAATAAAATGATAATATTTTTTTATAATCTTTTAGATATAAGTAGAGGACTCATGTCTCAATGTAATGCATTTTTTTTATAATTTTTTTCCAAGTAAATAATTAATTATGAATTTTTTATTACAAATTTTAAAAAATAGAAAAGCCCGTCTATCTAACCACCTTAACTTGGTCAAAACTTCATGAAATTCGTTTTTTTATTTTTTAATCCTATAGTATGGAAAGCATAGAATGTGACGCATGTTTTAGATTCAAAAAATGTGATACCATTTGAAAGTTATAGATGTTTTTCAATAAGCTTATCAATTAGGACTTTATTCGTAATTCTAATAAAAAATGAATAATAATTATTTATTAAATTCAAAGTAAAGAATAATTTATATCAGTGGAAAGCTGAGAATCTCCTCTAAAAACCCTTTTCATTTCATCAATTTTGGGTAAAAAAAAAGTCATCAACCACATGGACCATCATATGGCTTACATATCGCCACTTTTTGGCCCATCATGATCCTACACATACCTAGGTAATAGAGGGGAGTTGAAATCTCCAGCAACCAGCCACCAACCTCCCTTGTTCATATTAATCTTAGACACCATATTATCCCAAAGCATATTCCTCAAGTTCCTCTGATTAGGAGCATAAATATTTATTATAGACCACACTACTCCGCTAACAGAGAACGAAACCCCTATGCTATTTTTACAATGGAATAACCCAAAACCCTACAAACAGGAAGGATTCCAAAGCACAACCAAACCCCTTGAAGCTCCCTCAACATCACTATGAATGTAGGAGGCATTAGGCCATAAAAAATTAGCAACTTTTTCAAAATTAATCATCAACATCTTAGTTTCTTGCAAGAGACAAACATCAATCTTATGCTCCACTATGTAGTTCTTCAAAGCATGTTGTTTGTGTGAACTATTTAGCCCTCGAACATTTCAAGACACAATCCTCATTTTTGACCTTTTTTTGAGGACACATCCAATGTCCTCTGCTTCCCCAGGGAAATCTCATTTGTCGTTTCATGAATTCTGGTGGATCTCTGAGAGGGTCTCCTAGGCTTGGAATCTCCTCCAACATCTTCCTTCTTCTTCCTTCCCTTCTTCTTAGGCGTAGTCCATATCCCTTCATCTTCTACTTTCTCTAGCTTTAAGCTTTCCAGGTTTTTAGTAAACTCTTCAATCATACCAGAACACTCTTCCTCCCAAATTTCACCCTCTTCAATTGAATCCCCATAGGTCCTCTAAGAGGCCACCAAACACAGCGGATCAACAACCGATGAACCCGAACCAATGATCCCATCAAAAGCCCTCACAATCAATTTTACATCAGTCGAGGATCTAGGATCTTGAGATAAAGAGACCTCCCAAGGAAAGGTTTCCAATACCGAAGAGACCCCAGGGGTCGAATCAGTGTGAGGAAAACTAGGGGTGGAGGTCGCAGAGAAAGCTCAAGAGGCCGAGAAGGGTCTGGGGGAGCTAGCTTAGAGCCTCCTGAAGGCCTTGAAGTATTCGTAGTTGGGAATGAGGGATTCAACACATCCTTAGACTCTTGATTGAATGAAGATTTGCAGTTAGATATGAGATGCCCAGCTTTGGCACATCTTTGACAAAATACCACCTCATTTTCATAACAAATAGGTTGGATCCAGTTTCCCAACTTAGAACACAACTTTATAGAGTTTGGAAGGATTTTATCAACACAAATATTGACACAGAATCGAGCAAAGACTAACCTTGACTTCGATTTAGTGACAACATCCGTAGTAACAAACTAACCCAATGAATCACCAACAGCCTTGAAAATCGCTTCATCCCAAAACTCCAGAGGCAAACCCGACAGTCGCACCCAAATGGGAGCCAACATATTAAGGTCAATAGCAGGGTCGAAACTAGGTTTCTACCTACACAGAGCAAGGATGTGCTTCCCATAGACCCATGGGCCCGATGACAGAGTGGTCACCAAATCCTCAACAACAGTAAACCTAAAGAGGAAGAGACCCCTAGCCATCACACGAATTTCCACACTACCCTTAAGCTGCCACTTCATAGCAACCCACTTCCTAACCATATCCACTATAGGCCGATAGGAGAGAAACCTTCCCACCATTGAATTCTCCATGGAGGAGGAGGCTTGTTTCCCACTAGTCAAAACATTTTTCCAATTGACAGCTAGAGAAAACTCAACCGTTGGAACAAAAGAACTTCCTGAAGAAGCCAAATCCTTCAAAATGCCAAAAGGAGCAAGCACTGATCCCATAGAGAGGGAGCCCACCAAACATGTCTCCACAGGAGGGTACATGAGTTAGGAGGGGGCAGAGGGGGACCATTAGATACCCCCCATGATAGAGTCCACCATGCGCACATAAATTCAAAACTTCAAAGAGTAGGAAACGGTGCGGGAAAAGCGACAGGAGTTTACCTTGGATTTATGCATTGTTGCTTTGGCATACAAAGTTCTTTTAGGAGGCATGGTATGGGTATGAGGTGATGGATAATGTGGAGAAGACATGGATGGAGTGATAGAGGTAGGATTTTGATGATGGTGTGTGGATGGAGGATGCAAGATAGCATACATGGATGGGTTCCTTTTTTAATCTTGATTAAGAGTTATGAATTAAGGATTCTTGTGATACGTGCTAGGGATAGTTGATGGATGGATGAGGATAAATAGGATAAGATGGAGGCAGTGATTTTGAAATATAAAGGCCCAAAATGGACATTGTATATGGAGGATTTATTATGGTGGATGGAGATATGTAAGGACCCAAAGTAGATGCAGTAGATGGAGGATGAGCAATGGTGGATGGAGGGACATAAGGACCCAAAATTGACTTAGAGGATGAAGGAGGAATATGGATGGTTGTTTTGAGGTAATATGATGGAGGAGGGGGATGATGAAAAATGATTTTTTGGAATGGTGGGAAGTGCATCTCATACCTTTAGAAGAGGACCATTTAGGATGCATGGAGGTTGTACCAAAATTTTCAGACTATAATTCTTGGTAGATATATCCAAGGTCTTGTGTGCCTAGATGTTCTTTGACTTGGATGGACTCTAAAGTACCTTGCTCATGAAGGCCTAAAAATTTTCCTTGATAGGTCATGTTCTTGAGCATGTGATCTATGGTAGGATGCTTATTCTTTTCGAAGCATGATGCGAGTCCATTAGTAGGTGGAGGAGGATGGGTGGTGCATATGCTTTAATTTTATTCTGCAAAAGGACCACCATGGATGACTGTAATGTTACCGAGGTGATATAAAAGTGGTTTTGGGCTGACAGGGCTAAGCGGTGATGGAGATGAGGGGATATTAGCAGCCTGATTTGGAGGAGGAGGTGATAAGGGATCAGGAGAGGAATCAGGAGGTATGATAGAACCTAGATTGGTGATAGTGGGTGATAAGAGCTCATGAGATGGACAAATTTGATCTTGAGTGCAAAGGGGATCATGGGATAGAGAAAGTGAGCTACTGTGATCTTGAGATGGAGTAGATAGGATGGTAGGATTAGGATTCGGTTGAGAAAATGAATCATTAAATGGGATGGATGGAGTACTATGATCTTGGTATGAAGTGGATGGGATGGTAGGATAAATATTTTGAGGAGGGGATATGCTTATATGCTTTGGATCAAGCCCTTGGCATGACTTATGTTTTTTGGGGGGCATCACGAGGGAGGAGTGTTGGAGGAACTCCTCAGGTGGGGGAAATGGAAGGATGGAAAGTTCATGAAGGTCATGGGATTGGATTTCAGTGATATTAGGACAAGGAGGAGTGGATTGGATGTCTCCAATGGATTAGGTGGATCTAGTAGTAGAAGACGGGGATTTAATGGGTTCGATGGGTTTGACGAGTTCAACCATTTGGATAGTGTTAGGAATGGTAATGGGAGTGATAGGTGTAGGATGTACAAGGGACTCATCACTAGTGACCATACATGGTAGAGTGGGAGAGCATGGCTCCGTAACATCAAGATGTGGATCCAGGGATGTCTCTTCTGTCATGAGTCCTTGGACGACATTTAGAAGGAGATCTTTGGGAATTATAGGTTTAGGTGGGGTGATATGAATGGATGGAGGATTATGGATGGGTGGAGGACTAGGATTAGGGATTGGTGGATTAGGATTAGATGAGTGGATGGGATTGGATGGGGGACTAAGAGGAGATGAAGGATTAAGATTAGAGATTGGTGGATTAGGATTAGATAAGGGGACGAGATTGGATGTAGGACTAAGAGGAGATGGAGGATGAGGATTAGAGACTCGTGGATTAGGATTATGTGAAGGATTAAGATATAATGCAGTAAAGTGGGGAGTGATGCAAGAGGATGTGGATGATAGATTAGGTTGGGAAGATTGGGATGGTGTGTAATAGTAGGAAGATGTGGATGATGGATTAGGATGGGAAGATGTAGATATGGGATTGAGATAAGAGGATCTGGGTGGTGGATTGTAATAGGAAGTTGTGGATTTTGGATTAGAAGGGGAGGATTGAGGTCGTGGATTACCATAGGAGGACATAGATGGTGGATTGGAATAGGAGGATATGGGTGATGGATGAGGATAAGAATATTGAGATAGTGGATTATGATAAAAGGATTATTGGGATGGTCTATTTGTGTAGGAGGATATGGGTGGGGGGTTATGATAAGAAGGTTGAGATGATGGATTAGGATAAGAGGAATATTGGGATGGCAGATTATGATAGGAAGGCATGAGTGTTGGATTAGGATGGGAAGATTGGGATGTGGGATTAAGGTAGAGGTATTGGGATTGTTGATGATGATAAGGATAGGAGTATGGGGAAGGTGGATTGCTATAGGAGAATGTGGATGTTGGATAGGATAGAGGTTGAGAGGGAGGACATGGTGAATATGTCAATGGTGAGGATGCTAGATATCTCTTGTCAAGGGTAGCATAAGGATTGTTATTAGATGCAGATGAAGACATGGGGGGAATAGTTTGAGGGAGTAGTTGGAATTTGGGGGGCAATTGGAAAAATCTTGCTAGCAATGATAGCATCAAGGGGATCTATATTACACTCTTCTTGATCAACAAGACTTTCATTATCATTATCAATGTAGTTAGGATTCCCCTTGATTACTATTATTGGTTGTGCGGGAGGAGGATACAGATTCATGATGGATATAGATGGGAAAGAATAGATGATTAGCAAGAAATAATGGATGATGGAAGAGGAAGGATAGGAAGAAGATGGGGGAAGAGATCATAAGATTTTCTTCGATATCAGATGATCTTGTGTGTGGATGGACTAAAGCTCATAATGAGATTTTGATAAAAGCTCAAATTGAGATTTGATAAAAGCTCAAATTTAGATTATATTGAAGCCCATATTAGGACTAGATGAAAGCTTAGACTAGGGTCTAGAGCAGTCTAATGGTGATAGGATTGAGAAAAATCAAAAATTAAAATTTTTAATTTTGTTTGGTTTTTTCTATGTTGTAATAAATTGCATTTTCGGAGGTCTTCGGAGCATAATTTGGGGTTGAAACTTGCATCAATCATTAAAATTGGTTAATTCAAGGCATTCTATTTTAGGGACTGAAGTAGTACTCTAGGAGACCAGAGACCTTTCTGACGGTGTTAATGATTCTGAATTCTGAGCACTCAATTGAAAGTTATGACCCCAACAAGTTGGGGTAAATAAATTCCTATTTTTTTATGAAAATTGGATGGTTTGGGGATGGATAGGATGAGGAGGAATGACTGAATGATGATTTTTGACTGAAGAAGATGTAGGTTAATTGTGGTATGAAGGATTGACTCTTTGGATGTGATGAACAAGGTAGAAAGCAGCTGAACAAACACTGAAATGAACTCTAATGGGCCCTAAATGAAGAAGAGAAGTTAGATTCACCCATTCCTAGGTAAGGATGCCTGTCAAGGGTAGGGATGCATGTCCTAGGATAGGGTCACCTATCCAAGGGCATGGTCACCTATCTAGGGCAGGGTCGCTTATTCTAGGGCAAGGACACCTGTCTTGGGGTAGGGTGGCCTGTTGAGGGTAGGGTTGCCTGTTCTAGGGTAGGGACGCTTGTTCTAGGGTAAGGTTGCCAAAACTTTGGCAGGGCCACCCAAAAAACTTCTAGATTCGACTTAGTCTAGAAAACAGTAAAGTGATATCGATAAACGAGGTGAACTGGCTTCCAAGATGGGAAAATGGGTGCACATAATGGGTGAACATGTTCTCAGAATGAGTGTATAGGTAGCCGAAATGGTAGAATGACATACAAAATGAGAAAAAGGATACCAAGACTGGGTGCATGAAATGGATAAACATATGCTCGAAATAGGCGAATGGATGCACAAGATAGAGGAATGACACTCAAAATAGGAAAACAGGTTCCCAAAATAGGTGAATGTGTTCCCAAAATAGGTTAACAGGTGGTCTGAATGAGGGAACAATGTTCAAAACAAGAAAAAAAATATCTGAGATGGATGGATGGATGGTTTGAATGGTTAAGCGATTACTCAGGATGAGGGAACGACACTTGCAACCAAAAAAATGGGTTCTTGGAATAGGGTAATGGATAGCAAACGAATCCTAAAAATGGATGTTCAGAGGGAAAGGTCACCCTTTTTAGGGTAGGGCCACCCCTTTGAGGGTAGGGTCACCTAAAATTGGGTAGGGTCACTCACATAGTGGGCGAGGTCACCCAAACAATGGGCGGGGTCATCCAAATAGGAAAAAATGCTTAAATTTTAACTTGGACAAGATAAACAATAGTTGAGACAAGGGAGTAGGGTCACTCCTTTGAGGGAAACGCTACCTGTTCCAAGAAAAATGGTGAATTTTGACTTGATCTGGGTGAAAAATGATTGAAATAGGAAGGGCGGGGTCACCCCATTGAGGGCAGGGTCACCCCTTTGAGGGAAAGGTCTCCCATTTTAGGGCGGGGCCACCTCTGTGTGATGTTCCAAACCTAACTTAGTCAAACACAACTAAGGCAAAGGATAAAAAATAAAAGAAAAAGGAAAAAACTAACTGACAATCACTTGTTTTTCACAAGAAGATACTTTAAACAACACAAGCCTAGTTTTAGTGTTAAGGGTATGGTCAACACGGTCCTCTATCTAGGATGAACAAGGAATCTAAGGGCTTCTTTGATATATGAATGGTATGTGAGGCCCAAACTATGAATACCAATCCACCACAAGCGTGAGTCAAGAGCAACCAGTGAGAGATTGAGAGCTCAAACCAACTCTTCACATCTTGTCTAGGTATCACCCTAGCTTTGACACTCTACCAAACATGACATGACTAGATTGAGGTATAGCTTTCACCTCCCCATTTATATACCTCTTCGATACGCATGGTTGGAATCATATCTTGGGGTGATGAGATCCCCAAGTAGGTCTTGGTAATAAAATGAAAAGGGGTAAAAAGGACTAAGTGGACTATGATTTCTCTTCACCCAAGATCGCCAAATGGTGCAAGGGGATTGGATATGTCAATAGCTGACTTTCAAACATGAAAAACATATTTATTGACCCTTTAATTAATCCTATGTTCTTAACTTAGAAATGAAAGCAAAAAGGTAAACATTATTGCTTCTCCTGCAACACACATGTCAGTAGTTTTGTTTTCTGTCTTTGATGAGTGAACTCTATTTTTGGGCGTGGTCACCTCTGTGTTTTGGGAAGGGTCGCCTTTTTGTCCAAAACTTGCAATAGGTCAGCAAAAAATAGAAAATGGAAAAAATGAAAATCAAACTTTGGGCAGGGTCGCCCCTTTTAGGGTGAGGTTGCCTATTTTGGGCAAGGTTTCTCATTTGTGAAACAAAACCTACAAACAATTAGGAAAAAATAGAAAATAGAAAGACTGAAAGTCAAACTTTGGGCAAGGTCACACCTTTTAGGGCGGGGTCACCTATTTTGGGCAAGGTTGCCCCTTAAGGACCTTGCAAATGTGAAAGTAATGGACCCGTGACATGGGTCCCACCGAGCATGCCAGAAATGTGTGTAGTGAAAGTTTTAACTCTAAAAATGAAAGAACTAAGTAAATGCAATGAGCAAAGAGATAGAAAAAAACCTCAAGATTAGGCTACGTTGAGCACAAATAAAAGTAAGATAGAAACACAAATAATTATACCTTTTACTTATGTTGATCCTTGGCTGGCCATTGATAGCGATTTTGATGTGTGCTCCTTGGATGTCAAGCTCATAATGATAATGGTGGTTGAAGGATTAATGGGGGTGGGTGAGTACAATAATGGCTACAAGAATGAAAATGCAAGTCCCAAGATGCTGCAATAAATGGCTAAATGTTTGAATGGGTTGAGAGCATAAGTGTGATAATGAATGTATAAGGTCATAAGGTCATGAAGTCATTAGATCCCTTAATGAATGAAAAATGGGGCTATTTATAGAAGAAATTGAATTCTCTAGAGGATTCAATGGTCAAGATTGAGCCACCTTGGCCAAGATGGAGGGTTATGCTAAGTTGAAGACTCACAAGCCCTCAGATCTTGCCATGTATAGGATGAAGTGTCCAAAGGGCATGGTGAGATGGAAAAGTGTACAAATGATGTGGAAAAGGCCATGTGGTCCCGAGGTACTTGCAGGTACCTTGGGATTGAAGATGTTTTCCCAAGAAAGGTATTCCTTTTCCCCAAGTGGGGCTAAAAGTGACAAGTGAGGACTTTTAGAAAGTCCACTCTTGTCAGCATGGGGATTGGAGAAGGCATTGGAGGAATAAAAGTGAATTTAAAATTCACATTCTTGGGAGAGATCCATGAATAAGACAAGGTCTTCCAAAAGGAGGTCTTTGTCCATGTTCTTGATGTGACCTTTGAGAGGTCATGGGGAAGACAAATGCATGGGGGGGAATAAGTGGAATTTAAAATTCCATTGGAAAGGACATGGGGAAGATAAATGGAATTAAAAATTCCATGAAATTCCATTGTGACGTGACAAGAGTTAACTAAGGGGGTGATTTTACTAGTTAATGATAGATTAGAAGAGGGTTAGGTGGTGAATGATGATTCGGCTAGTTAATGATAGATTAGAAGAGGGTTAGATGGTGAATGATGATTATGAGCCAATTTGCAAAAAATTGAGGATGTGACACCTCCTAATCATGGATTAGGAATGTGCACATCCCTAATGATGGGATTGGGAGATGAATTAGGATTAAGAAAAAAGTGATGGAGGAGATGACATTTGAGGGAGTAAATTAAATAAATATAAATTATTTATCTAATTTATGGGATACAAAGGATAGATGTTAAAGTATTTATTTAATTTAAATACCTTAGGGATCTTGAATACTTTAGGGATATTAATCAAATAATGATGATATTATTTCATTAATGCATGTAGAAGGATATTTAGATGAAAAGGATAAATTTGAATAAATATAAGTGGTAAAATTTAGATGTCTACACCAACAATGCCTGAACCTATTCCAACTGACCCTACAATGTTTGAACTTGAACTTGTAGAGTAGCTATCTCTGTCTCCTACTGTTGTGAGGGTAACCCAATCTACACTCGATGTTGTGTTGCTGCCACAAGAGACCTCCTCCACCAAGGTACCATTAAATATCTCACATAAAATGATACTATGCCACCACCATCTCCACCATCATCACCATCTCTACCCCAATCACTTATCTCTTCCTCCTCCTCCTTCTGATATCCTTTGTCTCTCCTCTACCTGGGTGCATGTGGTGGTACCTTCTCATCATCATCTAATAGTGGCATGAGTTCATCTAGACTTGATATCTATGGAAAAGGATGGGTAAATAAATATTGAAAATAGTCCTATGAGAGAGAAACCTTTGTAATATTCAAGTGATAGTCCCATATCATTGGCTGTAAACTAAATTACTTCTGACAAGAAGCATCATAAGATAACATCAACCCCCACTCCAGAATGTCGTGTCATCACCATGCATAATGTGCCACTCCTTAGGGAATGCCCTATTCCCTACCATACTATCGATGTACTCTCCCTAGAAGGAGTCTCTCAATGATAAAAAGTGTTCTCCCAATCAGGTATCTAGTTGTGCATACATAAGGAATATTTGTATCATCCTCTGGCCACAGCTCGTAGCCTATATAGGGTCTCCATATTATAGTATCTAGATCATCCAATACTCTCCTCTAGTACTCAAGTTTTTGAAACTTATGTTGGAAAACTCGATCTATGTATCCATGAATGTATGGCCTCCCAGTTGGTCGATGTCTTTCTACAATTGGTCTCATGATAGCTATATGCTCCCATTCCCATATCTATAATAAAGTGACTTCAGTTGAAAAATTAGAGGCTATGAGATAGACAACTTGGTGAAGATAATGGTATAAATGAGAAATCATGAAGGATCCCCATGCATATTGAGTATGTTGTGTGATTAGGCTCTCTAGTGTCTGGCCCCATCCAACTGAGAGTCCCTTTGACCTATGGTCAGGACATAAGAATCCTCCAATTAATCCAACTAAAACACATTGAAATGTAGCATAGGCATCAACCATATCCCACCATAGGATATCATAACCATAAATCTGATCATCCTTGAAGATCCTCCTCAATGCATTGGCTTCTCCTTGCTTAGTGACATCATACACAACTAAATCACCAACAACGAGAATCCTCAAAATCTAGTAGATGTCCACTAGTGTCAAGGTCATCTCACCAGTGGGTAAGTGAAAGGAGTTGTGGTCACTATGCCACCTCCTTGCCAAAGTTGTCAAGAGTCCTCGATTAATCCTAACCTAGGGCATATTGAGCAATGAATTCAACCCACACCATCCAATAATATTTAGATCAGCTTGATCTAAATGTGGTATCAAATCCCAGGTCCTTAGGAAATGCTCCCACAACATCAGAACAAAAGAAGGCTCCTATAAACATCGTATATCAAAAATCAGCTATTTTTTCAATCAATCAAACATCAATCAGCCTATCAATCTAATTAGCTTTGATGAGACTTTGATCAAATCTCATGAGTGCCTATCATTCATCCTCACCTATCATGAGGTCAATCAATGTCAATCTATCATTGATCCTCACCTATATGAGGTCAATCATCATCATCCTATCATTGAATCTCACTTATCATGAGATCAATCATCATCTAATCTATCATCATCAAAAATTATTAAATTTAAGGTTGAAACGATCTAAAATCATCAAAATCAAGGAGTTTTATCAAAAAATAATCAATCTGGCATGGATACGCTAAAATAGTCTATCTATGCACCAGAAACATGGATGTGCTAGAGAAATTCACTGATGCACCACAATAGGGCTTCAATGTGCCAAATCTATGAATGTGCCATTTCAGTACTTTAATGCACCAAATCATCCTATGTGCTAAACTTTCAACTAAATAT
Source organism: Sequoiadendron giganteum (assembly GCA_007115665.2). NCBI lineage: Eukaryota > Viridiplantae > Streptophyta > Pinopsida > Cupressales > Cupressaceae > Sequoiadendron > Sequoiadendron giganteum. The sequence continues at coordinate 522,395,260 of CM021105.1, read as the reverse complement.
GCTAAATCTTACCCTAAATGTGCTACATCATTAGATGCACTACTATAGTGACCAAATGCACTATTTCATGCAATTAATGTGCTAAAAGTCCCTATGCACTACAAAACTAACCCTATGCGCTAAAAAGATGTATGTGCTATTATAGTCCATCTATGCACCACTTTGGTGACTTAATGTACTAAAACACTAAAAGGAGAATTCAAACATGAAAAATAGGGGAAAAACAAAATACACAAATCATGAGGAGGTCTTTCAGGGTATGTACCAGAGGTGCATATGTTTCCAGGTGTTTGTGACGTCGCACATGCTCGAATCGATGAGTCTAGATCAGAATCACCATCTTGCTCTAAGTTGCTCAAAACCACTCACTCTCTCAAATTTTCAAAATCAAACTACACAAATGAGCTTCATTTCACCTCTTTTTACCTTTAAAGGGTGATTAAGTGGGTTTATTATGGGAGTGATTTATTTTAATTTCAAATGGGGCTTAATTAATCAATTCATCAAAGTTGGCAGGTTTTATATCATTTTTCTAGAGAAAAATCGTTGAAATGAATTGAAAATATTAAATCATTAGAAAATCACAAAAACAATCCAAGAAATTCAAAAATTCACCGATTTATCTCCCGAGGGGGCATGTATCCGTCATCACTCAAAAAAATCAATGTCTGGGGCATCCAAAAAATTGTCGGTACTAGAAGCAAAATTTTCTTTGAAGCAATGTGTAAACACATCACTTCAAAGAGGAGAAAAATGTATAGACCTAAAATTGGTCAAGATAATTGATTAATTAAATACAAGGTATTTAATTAAAAAACCCTCTTAATTTGTCTAATTGTAAATAAATTAAAAAAATTATTTATATAGTTCACTTTATTAAATTCTTTCAAAATTCATTTTTCTTCATTATTTAATTAAAGAAACAAATCTAACTAATGCTTTTTATTTGATTAATTCCCTTTCATTAAATTTGAATATATAAATTGAATTTTGTCACATTTCTACATAACTTTCTAACCTCTTTCCACCTCATCAAGTGTCACATGAATTTAAATATCTCTAATTTTTAAATGTAATTATCCTCAAAAACATTGAAACAAACTTTGGACACTTGATTGGGTATGTGCAAGATCATGATGGGCCAAAAAGTGATGATATCTAAGTGATATGATGGCCCATGTGGCTGACGACTTTATTTTTACAGAAAATTGATGAAATGAAAGGGGTTTTTAAAGGAGATTCTCAGCTTTCCACCAATATAAATTGTGCTTTATTTTGAATTTAATAAATAATTATTATTCATTTTCTATTTGATTTATGACTAAAGTCTTGATTGATAGGCTGATTGAAAAACATCTATAACTTTCAAACGGTATCACATTTTTTGAATCCGAAACATGTGTCACATAGTATGCTTCACATACTATAGGATTCAAAAAAAAAATGAATTTCATGAAGTTTTGACCAAGTTAAGGTGGTTAGACATATGAGATTTTAGATTTTTTTAAAAATTTAATAAAAAAATCATAATTAATTATTTACTTGGAAAAAATTTACAAAAAAATATGCATCACATCGGGACATGAGTCCCCTACTTATATCTAAAATATTATAAAAACTAATAATCATTTTATTATGGTTAGGGTGTATTGGTGTTTTAAAATGCAACCCAACTAGGATTTGTAATTCTCTAAAAGGTAGCCAACCTCTATATTAAAGAACCACAAAGGCTAGTGGCCAACTGACAGGAAATTAAATGGATACACATTTTCCTTGCACTTTAGGCTCTGTAAGACCAACGAGGGTGACCCTTTAGCAACATCTAAAAATTTGGACACACAAGTAATAGGATATTGCTTAACAAATAATGCTCTCACAAAATTATGCTGAGAAACTTAAAATATCACTCTACATTGGCAAGATATTGAATGAATTTCATCAACCATAATGGAGAACATGACAAACATAACTCAACAAAACAAATTTGAAATGGTTTTTGATTTAAAGAGTTGAGACCAAACTGAAAACAACGGGAACATGATAATGGACAAGTGCCATAAAAATGGGCTATGGAGTCATATAACTAGCATTCATCTTTCAGTGTTGAAAATGCTCTAAAGGTCTTGAAAATTTTGTCACATTATGACAACCAGACCATTGAAGCTTTCTCTAATAACTCTGCTTATAAATCCACCTGAAACATAACACTCTTGTCACATTTGTCAAAACAATTACACTATCCCTGAACAATAGGCAATAATAAATGCATCTTCTGCTTTATCAAAGCAATTAAATCATTCATAGAACACAAGGCAACAACAAATGTAACTCAAATGCAACAAATGTGCATGAATAGATTCATAAAATTTTATTATTGAATCTAAAATAGCATTACAGTTCAACCGTGGAGACAATTATTAGCTAAAATAAACATAACAGAACAATTCAAAACATGCACTTTTAGATTAAGTGACTAATAGTCATATTTCCCCCTAGCTTTACAATCTACCCATAACTTCTACCAGACTTGCAGAGCTTTCAGAAACTGGAACATGTTTACAATTGAGATGATAAAAGAAGATATAGAAAATAGAAGCAAACATGAGCAACCCTAAACTTGATCTGCAAATGCCATATCAAAGCTCCATTCCCATTGATCAAATTGAAAATAATCTCTACTCTCTCTTTCTTTGCAGCAACAAAATTATTCCCTCAAAAATACCTTCGCTCATCATTGCCTTGCAACTAAAAATCTACCCATGTAGAGAATTTCATCATTTCTCCCAGCTGTTGGAAAAACCTCTTTCCCGTGCAAAGTTTTATTTCAACTCTCTTTTAATTGCTGCACATTATTTTACCTCTCAACCAATAGAATTTCACTTTGCATTAAAATATTTCCTGTGCACTTTATAATGTTGCAGTTTTGTTTTCCTCTTTAATATTTCTTCCCCTTTGACTTTGTTTAAAATCCCCAGCATAGAAAATGTTTCACATTGAAAAGCTCCCAAATATAAAATGAATATAAAATTCACTTTACTTATGCCTTATTAAAATATCTCATAGGGCCACATTAAACATGTTTATAAAGTGAATAAATTCTCTTTATAAAACACCCACAGTGAATATTTAATTCACTCTTCGTTTACCTGGGAAAATAATTTTTTTCCCCATGCATCATTAAATATTTCACATTTGAAATATTTCATTCTTAAAATTTTACCTCCTTAGGCAATATTTTACCTTTACATATTTAGCCATTTAAAAATTTTCCATGGGCCCACCCTCCTTTCATTCAAAAAAAGATAAATTTTGAAAAAGTTAAAATGTAGCTCCACCCGTGTATTCTCGTACGTCTCATGACATTTTCCTACATCACCAAAATTCTTATGAGGCTTGTGAGGTTTTCCGTAATCCTCCATTTTGCACTCCCTCTGGCTTTGCTTGTTTCTTCTTGGAAATTGCATTTACCTTTGTGCTTCCATCCAGGCGTGAGCTTCGTCCCTGGCTGGTTTCGCCCCTCACCTGATCCTCACATGGAATTCTCCTTAGCCTCCAATGCTTTGATGGATATGCATAACCTATTCTAGGTCGCACATTCTCCAACACTTTGCATTTTCTTGAAAGTATCAACAAGCTCTTCAATAAATAAATTTTGTTCCTATCCATGCATTCATGATGAATCTCTTTACCTCATTTGTTGGTTGTGCCCCACTACTGATTGCATTTGTTGAGGCATTGCCAAATAGTTCATACACCTCTGCAACTTCACTTTGCACTTGCTTGAAAGTTTCAAATGCCTTTTCAATAGTCCACTGTGTCCATATCCTATAATATGGTATTTCATGAGATCACATTAAGTTTTGGGAATTCTAGCCAACCACTCACATGCCATCTCCAAGTGTTGTCACACCCCTGACCTCGTGGCCAACATACCTCTCTCTTGCATTTGGTTGCACCTTCTCACAATCTAGCTGCACCCCTCCAATTTCATTTGCTTGAATGTTTCTAAGGCATTTTTAACAACCATTAAGGTTGTGTATACATTTTACTTCAGCGTGCCTCCCCTCACTTGTGCACTGCTCCACACTTTCCAGAGAGCTTCCAAATTCGTTCAACATATCTATTTTGTGTAGCCTCAATGATGACGCCTCCATCTTGCATTGAAAAATCCTTTCCCAAGCCTGCACACTCTCCTTTATGCTTTGATGGATTTCCATCCTCTTCTCTAATGCGCGCCCCTGTAATCTCCATTCCACATATGATGCAATGGCTCTCTTTGTTCTTTGTCCATGTGGAAACTACTTTCACAATCAACTTAGACTTATCCATTGGGCATTGCATGAAGTTCTCATTCAAGCAGCTTAAGGAATGCCCTCGTTTGTTGCTACCAGCTTCCAAACAGTTTGAACTTTCAATTGAACAAGAATTCTTCATATCTGATCCACTTATGCACCTTAATTATTTCCTCTACTTCAAAAAAGTCACCGTTTGCAGCTCCATGCCAAGCTTGAACCATGGCTATGAATAGATGTGCCTTATCCATTGATGAGGAACCTAGATCATACCATCCTAATAAGGATTTTCCTTTTCAGTATATATAGCTAGTTAAACAACTTAGCAATATTAAATAGATTTGTAACTTTTCCCCATGAATATTCTTATATAAAACACCACATGTTTGCATTTGGAACCTTGAAGGAAACTGTGATTGTGTACCTTCCCAGGTTATTCCTAACTCAAAACAAGTCACTTGATGGGATTGCCACATTGGAACCATTATAGGTTCATGACCATGCAAAGCATGTTGAGCCCCATGTGGGTCTGACTAAAACCATTTTTTTTTTCAATCAATTTTTACCCTCAACTAGCTCAACATTGCTTTTGAGTGCTTCTGAAGTTGAAAAACGAACTGGATCTTCATCAAAATATGTTCTCTAACTATTTTGGAAAATGGTGAAAACTGGTCAAGTTGCCTTAGGAATCAATCTAGGAAGTTGGTCAAATGAACTCTGGGAGACATCAAAACTCGCAAGCATTTAGAAATTTGATCCAAGAGTACAGTGCAAAAGACTGCTCATAGAAATAGATCACGAGGTGAAAAAAATTGATCGACAAAGTTGCCCAGTTGGACTTTCTAAAACAATAGCTATTCTGAACCAATTAAAACTCATTCAACTACCAATTTGTAAAAATAGTGAATCATCTCCTGGTGAGCTTCCATTAGACATACAAGTTCATTAAGGTACTCTGAGCACGTGTGCAAAAGGAAATTCTTTTTAACATCGTTGATCAAAATTTATTAACGATCAAAGTCGACCACTCGGAAAAGATGTCAAGAATGCAGATGTGAAACTGAACAAACTGCATTTATTTTTTATCTACTAAAAATAGAAAATCAAATCATGAGGCTATGAAAATGGACACCCAAGATCATTTATGTATGGAGAACACAAAACATCATTCATTTTCTCCTGACAGTCTGCAAACAACAAAACAATGTCAAAACCCTCCAGCTTCACTTTTTGGAACTCTAAAAAAGCTCATTGTGGGAACCTAAAAACTGACATGCATATTCACATATGTCAATTGAATATGTCTGCAAATGGGTTTTGCACAAAAATCAACAGACCTCAAATTCTAACGCCCCAAAGTGGGTCACTCAGATTGATTCTTCAGGTGCACTTCTGAAAGTGTAGAAGATTTTTTTTGAAATGGGCATCTCAAATTTGCAAAATTTGAGAGTGCCATTAGGGTGATCAAACAAACACCTACTTATTTTTTCCTTGAAATTTAAGTACTACTACATTGAAATTTCAAATTTTCACCTAATAGATTTTTATTTTTTTAAATAAACCTAGTAGTTTAGAAACTACATTCAATTTTCTATAGATTCTATTCTTACATATTTTTAAAATAATATAGATAACTTATTCAATTTTTTACGTCAAGTTTCCTAACTCTGATTTTATGAATTTTATTGCCACTTAAGGGCCTATTTTTTCCATGATGATCCTGCACATACCTAGCTTCTCCATCTCATTTATTCTCTTCAACACTTGGCAAACTATTCTATTAAAGGGAACAGTCTTCATGATTCCCTCTAACTTCCTCATCCTCCACCGTTCATCTTTCTAGCTGAAATCTTGATCGTTGAATCCTACCACATCACAATATGGCTTGGAAATCTTATAAATAAAACAGCATTCTCCAACATTTCATATCCCATCTTTGAGAAACCTTACTCTGCATAAATTACATTGAAGCACTTAGAGCATTTAGATTTTAAAGCATTTAGCATTTAGAATTGGGATATCATATTAGTTTAGAATCATGGTTTAGTTTAGTAGATGCAGTTTCATTATCAATATAGTTCTCCTTACAATAATTATATCACAACATTTGCATCATAGCATAATATTCATTTTTATCACAACAACATCTTTATCATAGCATCATGGCATCAATCACATAGTTTATCAAATCATGTAGGAATCAGTATTCTTTCATTTTACAACATCCATTCTCTAGGTGGTCATTCTGAAAATCATAGTGCAAGAAAAAGCTGAGAGCCATTATGATTCAAGGAATCCTTCGAGATAGGAAATGATGGAATGGTTTTAAGGAATAGCTTTATCAGTTTATTTGTTATCTTGATTTCCCTAATATAATACATTTCATTGAGTGTGTTTTTTTTATTACTTATTCACATTTTACAATCAAATAGTTAGTTTTTATTCCTATTACCCAAGTTCTTCTTATAGAGGACAATAGGTTCCAGAGAAGGAAGCTAAAGGAAAACCATGAATCATTGAGGTGGTAAATTGGAAAAATATCCCTTCTCCCACACCTTCATAACTAGAAGGACAAAAAGATGAAGGAGAAGGTTACAAAAGTGATTGGGTGTATATAATACCTAATTCACCTAAAGATACTTCTAAGGGTGAAGAAAATAAACCTGTAGATTAATCCATGGATGCTTAACAATATGAGAAAAGTGAACAAGGTTGTGAAGAAATCTAAGTTCAAGAGAAAAAGATAGAGCCTAAGAAAGAAGAAAATGAGCATGTGTTGACTATTGAGGAGTATCAAGAATTGATTGAGAATATAGAAATAAAATAAGAAAAGGATAACTATTCTTCATAAAAAATAACACATAAAGGACATGAAATGAAAGAGCACCACAAGGAGATTCAAGGAGAGAAACAAAAAAAGTGATCGTCAAGTGTCCATTCCTTCCAAATGTCCTTTATGACTGAAATTAAAATTGGAAAGGAGACAAAAAGTAACCAAATGCCAACATCTTAGTTGGAAAGATATGGTTGTAGAGGTGGAGAAGAGAAAGCCAAAGAAAAATCCTATGACTCTTCACACTAGAAAGGTAAGTGAACTAGGGGAGATGATAGAGGGGATTGCTACCTTGATAGTAGACAAGGATAATAGAGAAATCCAATAATTATATTATAAAATATCTACAATAAATCTATGGAAACAAACAAGATGAAAAAAAATATCATCCCTACACTTAGTAATGGACCTGGTAAAGGCCAAAATGAACAAGGATAAATAGAGAAAGGATTAACTTCAAGCTCAAATTGAGCAAATGAAATTATTTCTTGGAGGCTTGGTATCTCCAATTATTGAACAATCTACATCATTAGAGGCTTCTATTCGAATGAGTAGGAAAGATATTGATGGACTGAAGGAGATGAAGATAAAACCTTGAATTCTTGACCACTAGATTGAGAAATTTATAATGGAAATGGAGGAACTATTGGTTTTTGGAAAACAATAGTATAAAAAGTCTTATTCCTTAGAGGATATGCTACAAAAATATATACAAAAAATTAAGGGATGAATATAAAAAATATTGGTTAGATCTAAATCATCTCAATGAACTGAATAAAATGGGACTAGAACAATTGAAGAATTTTGATATTCTAGGTGATGAATATATTATTTTTTAAGTAAAAGAATTATTATTGTATCCTTCAAAATGGAGCTCATTTATAAGCACAATTTGAAACTATTGGAGTTACATAAAGAGCTATATGATAATTCTTCAAGTTTTGAGAGTTTTACTATAGTTAGTATCATCAACCTAGATCTCCTACTAAAAAAACCCCATATATTGGATACTCTTCAAGCTATCATGAACACTTGTTATATGAAAGTAGAAAATAAAATCAAAACAATGCAAGAGGAGGAACAAATAATTTTGGAAAAGTCAATGTATACTAAATTTGACTTTAGATGTGTCAAAGATGGCATTAAAATTTTGGAAATATGTATAGTCAACATCCAACAAGTTTGGAGAATAGTAATTTCAGAATAGAGTAGGTCGATGGCCTAGATACAAAGATGCTCACCCAAGTATTGGAAATTTTTGAAGAGCATAAGGAATTTCAAAAATAGGCATTTATCCAAAATTTTCAAAGCAAATGGAAGATGAATGGTTATGGACAAAAAGTGCTTTAGGAAAGATTTTTGTCAAATATTTCTATGATTTTTTGGCTAAGCCTTTGATTTGCAAAGAAGACTTTAATTGGAAAAATGTTTGGATTAAGAACCTAATACCTAAAGTCAAAATATTTTGGTGGATAGTGGCTCATGGTAGGATTCTTACTTTAGATATAACCTCAAGGAAAAAAGGATTCTATTTTCCCAATAAGTGCTTTTTGTGTAATGAGAGTGGGGAAACTATTATGCACTTGCTATTTCATTGACCCTATTCTTAGGAAGTATGGGCCTATATTTTAAATAACTTGATGATGGAGTGGGTTTTTCCTTCATCATGATGCAAAATAGGGTTAGATTAAGCATTAGGGGACCCAGCTCAACAAGAATCAAACACTAGCTTACCCTCAAGACTCCCTCATATGTGAATTTCAATAAATATCCTTCCTTACCTTCTAGGTCTCCAAATTGACATGATTAGGCATATATTTTAGAGAAGGTCATCTCACATTGAATCCCTGGCCTTTTAAGATACCCGATTGGATATTTATCAACATACCTTCTCAAAGGAATAGGTTGTTTTGGACCATAACACCCAAAATAGGTCTTCTACACCTGAACCTAGGCCAATTAGGCCACTTTGACAAAGGAAGTACTTAAAATAACTCTTCCAAAAATATAAAATCTTCACCAACACCTTAGAATAGTCACAAAATATCACATTCTTCAAGTTTTATTAGCACAAAATCCCTATAATTTGTTGTCCCACTACTTTGCTACCCTACCTAGCCTAACAAATGAACATGTTAGGCTACAGCTTTGATGAAATCACCTTGAAACTGCATCCCATACTTCCTAAAACTAATGGACATAAAATAAAACCTAAAATCACCATTCCATTAAGCCTAACAAATTTACAATGGTGGAATGGCCCGGAAATCACATTTTTCTCACTGAACCCTTAGAAAGGAGGGTTTCAAAGTGGTAGAGTGAAGATTGCTTCAAACATAATTAATACTTGATGAAATTTCCTCACACAACACCCAAAATAAATTTAAGACTCTTCACAATCACTTCACATTTATTTTAGCTCTTGATAGTACTGTATGGTCCGTGCAGAGTTCAAAACACATAAAATTTACACTAAAAATCGGAAAATAGAGCCCCTTGTTTCAGTTTTGTATATTCGAAAGTTACATTAATAATCCCTCAAGGTCTCCAAGGCTCAAAAAATAACATGAAAGCTCTAAAACAACAGATACAAATAAAGATCCAAGAAGTGATTGGTCATCAACCAAAACATGCAAAAGTGACAAGTTGCAAAAAGCAACTTTTTGCAACTTTCACCAAACTCTTAAACTAACGCCTTAAAATGACCCTATGAGATTATAACATTCCAAATAGGTCCCATTCAACCTTATTATAATGATCTAAGATAAAACACTCAAAAATACAGCATAAACACCTAGCATGCTTTACTAAAGCTAATATGTCTAAGGTACCTTGCACCGTACAATAGGGGTAAAAGGATTTAATTTTCTTGATAAAATGAGCTCATCAACAGAGACTCCATGCTTCTTAACATACCCCTCTAAAATTCAAGTAGAATCCTCATTTGGTAATCCATGCCACTTAACCAAATATTCATTGTATACTTTGTGTCTAGTCCTCTTGGCCTCTCTTGTATCCAAAATGGCTTCAAGCTTCATTGGTTGGCTAGGTGGTAGGTATTTAACCCACTCATCATCTTCAAATCTAGTAGCTTCTGATAATTCACCTACTATAACATTTTTCTTAAAAGGATAAAGGTTAGCAACATTGAAAATAGGTGAGATAGCCACTCGAAGAGGGAGTTCTATCTCATAAGCATTTTGTCCATACTTTTGGACCACTATGCAAGGTCCAATATTCTTCATCATTAGTTTGGTGTATTTACCCTTAGGTAACCTCTCTTTCCTTAGATGTCCAAGCACCAAGTCCCCTAATTTAAACTGAACATCCTTCCTTCTCAAATCTATCCTCTCTTTGTACTTCTCCACACTCTTTCTCAGGCTTTCCTTGACCTGCTCAGGTATGTCCCTCATAGCCACAACAAAATCTTCTCCATCTACACTCCTTTTATCCATGACTATTAAATCTCACAACTCACATAAAGATCTTGGGTTCATGCCATATACAATTTCAAAATGACTTCTCCCTATGCTTCGGTTAATTGAGTCATTATAAGCATAATCTGCTTGTGGAAGTATGAGATCCCATGACTGATTGTGTTCTTTGGTGAGGCACCTCAACAAGTTTCCTAGTGACCTATTGACTACTTCAATCTTCCCATATTTTTGTGGATGATAGGAAGAGCTGAAAGTCAAGTTTGTGCCCAATTTTCTCCACAAGGTCCTCCAAAAATGACCTATAAACTTGACATCTCTATTAGACACAATGGTTAGAGGGAGTCCATGAATCCTTACAATCTCTTTGAATAAAAAAATAGTTATATATGAGATGCATCATTTGTTCTCCTACGAGAAATGAAATGATCCATCTTGCTAAACCTATCAACAACAACAAAAATATTGTCATACCCTCTTTGTGTCTTAGGAAGACCCAAAACAAAGTCCATGTTGATTGACTCCCATGGTCTGCTAGGAATTGGAAAAGGCTGGTAAAGAACTTCATTATAGCTTGTTCCTTTGGCTCTTTGACACACCACATAACTTTCCACATACCTTTTCACATTTGTATTCATTTTAGGCCAATGGTAGAACCTTTTGACCTACTCCAAGGTCTTGTCATATCCAAAATTCCCACTCAAAATGTCACTATGATTTTCCCTGATCAAGTTTTCCCTCATAGAGCATTCAGGTACACACAACTAAGCACCCTTGAACAATAAACCATCTTGCAAGAAAAAATCAAAATGTGCATTGTTGAAAACACCTTGTGACTGATTACACACAAAAAATAGCATCTTTAAGGTCATCATCATCTTGATACATACCTTTCAATGCATCCATGCATCCACTCCTACACTTTGTAGTTGAATCTATTAAACTGGCATTGCTCTCCTACTCAGAGCATCAACAACCTTGTTTGATTGACCTTTCTTATGCTTGATTGAAAATGTATATGCCTACAAATATTCCATCCACTTCATGTGCCTATGACTCAATTTGTCTTGGCTATTTAAAAAGCTTAAATCATGACTGTCTGTAAAAAATATGATTTCCTTTGGTAAAAGGTAGTGCCACGATTTCTTGAGAGATTGCAGCATTGCATACAGTTCAAGGTCATGTGAGGAGTATTTCCTTTTGGCCTCATTGAGTTTCTCACTAAAAAATTCCATTGGTCTCCCTTCTTGACTCAAAACTGCACCTATGGCATACCCTCTTGCATCATATTCTATGGTAAACAACTTGTCAAAGTTAGGGAGAGAAAGGATAGGTTTTTTAACTACTATAGAATTTAGGTATTCAAAGCTATTATTTGCCTCATCACTCCATTACAGCTTAATATTATTTTCACCCTTGATAGTGTCAAGTATTGGTGCACAAATATGGCTAAAGTTCCTAATGAACTTCTTGTAGAAACTAGCTAGGCCATGAAAGCTTCTTACCTATATTGTTGCTCTAGGAGTTGGCCAATTGAGTATGGCTTCAAATTTTGTAGGATCCACATTCAAGGCTCCTTATACAAACATAAATCTAAGGTAGATAAGTTCCTTCTTCATAAATTAATATTTCTTGAGATTGATCATTAACTTCTCCTCATTCAACTTCCTCAACACCATATCCAAGTGTTGCAAATGTTCGTCTTTTGTTATACTATATACAAGGATGTCATCCAAGTATACCACCACAAATTTTTTGATGAAGTGCTTTAGGACCTCATTCATTAGCCTCATGAATGTGCTTGGGGCATTAGATAACCCAAATTTCATCACTAGCCATTCATATAAACCCTCATTAGTCTTGAAGGTGGTCTTCCACTCATCTCCTTCCCTTATTCTGATATGATGGTACCCAATATTTAAATCAATTTTTGAAAAGTAACAAGCTCCTAATAAGGTATGCATTAAGTCTTCCATCCGAGTTATAGAAAACCTATATCTGATAGTGATCTTATTTATTTCCCTTGAGTCAGTACAAAGTCTCCAATATCCATCCTTTTTAGGTGCCAAAACAGTAGGCACAACACAAGGACTCAAGCTCTCCGTTATTAGACCTCTATCTAATAGCTCTTGAATCTTATATTTGATCTCCTCATTTTATCTAGGGGTCATTTTGTAGGCTTCTTTGTTTGGTAGACTTGCACCCAATATAAGATCAATGTGATGACTCACATCTCTAATAGGTGGAAAATAATTTGGCAATTCCTTCACCCTTATGTCTTCATACTTATCCAATAGGACATGCACCTGCTTTGGTACCTCTTTTCCATCTGCTACTACATTTGAGATAGGCTTACCAAAAATGGCAAAACAAATGTCCTCCTCCTCTAGGTCTTTCAAAATATCCTTCTCCTTGACTATCATCACACCCATTCCTTCTTGAACATGGGTATGTGTAGGATCATCATGGAAAAAATAGGCCCTTAAGTGGCGATAAAAATAAAAATAAATCAGAGTTAGGAAACTTGACGTAAAAATTTGAATATCTATATTATTTCAAAATAATGTAAGAATAGAATCTATAGAAAATTGAATGTAGTTTCTAAACTACTAGGTTTTTTTTTTCTTTTAAAAATCTATTTGGTGAAAGTTTGAAATTTCAATTGAGTACTACTTAAATTTCATGGAAAAAATAAGAAGTAGGTGTCTATTTGACCACCCTAACCACAATAAAATGATAATATTTTTTTATAATATTTTAGATATAAGTAGAGGACTCATGTCTTGATGTGATGCATATTATTTTGTATTTTTTTGCTAAGTAAATAATTAATTATCAATTTTTTATTACAACTTTTAAAAAATATAAAAACATGTGTGTCTAACCACCTTAACTTGGTCAAAACTTCATAAAATTCATTTTTTTTTAATCCTATAGTATGTGAAGTATAGAATGTGATGCATGTTTTGGGTTCAAAAAATGTGATACTATTTGAAAGTTATAGATGTTTTTCAATCAGTCTATCAATCAGGACTTTAGTCGTAATTCAAATAGAAAACAAATAAATAATTTATTAGATTCAAAGTAAAGCATAATTTATATTGGTGGAAAGCTAAGAATATCCTTTAAAAAACCTTTTCATTTCATCAATTTTGTGTAAAAAAAGTCGCCAGCCACATGGTCCATCATATCACTTACATATCACAACTTTTTGGTCCATCGTGATCTTGCACATACCCACATAACGATTATCTTCTTGCAAAGGTGTAAGAGTGTATGGAACTCCATCCTTCTCAATTACATACACATTATTGTGCCCATCATGCTTGGCCTTTTTGTCAAATTTCAAAGGCCTTCAAAGGAGTAGATGGCACACATCCATTGGAACAACATCACAAAGGATTTTATCTTTGTAGGCACCTATGTTAAACTCCACCCAAACCTACTCATTCACAAGCACTTGCTTCCCTTTACTGAGATAGGAGATCTTGTAAGGAGTTGGGTAAGGATTTCTCTTCATTTTAAGTTTTTCCACCATTTCTAATGACAATATGCTATATGTTGAACTAGAATCAATTATTACCTTGCATGCCTTTACTTGAGATTTTCATGTTGTCCAAAATAAGATATCTCTTTGAGGGGGTTCCTTTGTGGTGGGTATCTTTATTAATGTCCTCCTAATCATTAAGGATTCTCTCACCTCCAAAGTAGCTTGTATGGATGGTGAATTTACACTTTGTGCATCCTCCTCTTGCACTAGTGGAGTCCTCCTCTCTCCACCATGATAACTTGCACTTGGTTTATCTGGCAACTTCCATGCAGGATGTCCAAATTGGTTGCAACTATAACACCTTCTAGAGAAGGTATTAGACCCTCTTCCTTGAAAATTGAACCTTCCTCTTCCATTTGGTCTTCTTCCTCTAAAACTTCCCCTTCATTCACCACTTGGTTCTTGGTTTGCACTTTGTTCACCTTGGTCTCTTTGTGAGCCTCTTCCACTAAAAGTTCCTCTTCCCTTGAAATTCTTTCCTCTACCTCTTGACTATTTTTCCTGCTTCCTTATATTTTCCTCTGCCTTAGTGGCCATTTGAAAGTACTCTTCTATTGTCCTAGGGGTAGTAAGGCTTATCTCATCTTGAATATTGGATCTCAAACCATTCTAATACCTTGATAATTTTTCCTTTTCATTCTCAAAGTATCCTAACCTTATGGTCAACTTGTGGAACTCCTCCGTATATGTTGCCACATCCAATTATTTTTTTCTTAAATTTTGTAACCTCCTAAAAATGTGAATCTCATAATATTCCAGAAGGAATTGGATTTTCACCTTAGCCACCATCCTATCCCATGAACAAATATTTTTCTTACCTTTCTTTGTCCTCTCCTCTTGGATATAGTAATGTTGGTCCCTTCAACTAAGTTTTGGAAAACTTGACCTTCTTATCCTCTTCCACTTCCTTGTATTCAAAATAGTTATCTAAGTAATTTATCCACTCAATTATCTCTTCACCATTTATTTTACCACCATACATTGGTAGTTCCACCTTCACTTCATGAGCCTCTCCCTTTGTAGCCTTGAACACCTTTAGAAACTTTCTTTCTTCAGGATCCAACTCCTCTTGTGGATCTTGTACGGGGTTCTCACTCTCCCCTTCTTTCTCATCTTCTGGATCACTCTCATATGAAATACCCTTTCCTCTTCTTTCTCTGATTTCCAGTGCTTCCAACCTAGGTAACACAACTTCTTGAGACTCTCTTAGGGCCTTAATCTCCCTAGCAACAATTGAACCACCTTTTGGAGGAATTTTGAATGATTTTAACTTGTAATTTCTTTTCTCCACTCAATTAATTTTCCCTAATTGATCTAAGCCTACACTTTGATACCACCTGATGCAAAACATGGGTGGATTAAGCATTAGGAGACCCAACTCAATAAGAATCAAACACTAGCTTACCCTCAAGACTCCCTTAGATGTGACTTTCAATAAATAGCCTTCCTTACCTTCTAGGTCTCGAAATTGACATGATCGGGAATATCTTGTAGAGAAGGGTGTATCAAATTGAATCCTTGGGCTTTTAAGATACTTGATTGAACATTTATCAGCATACCTTCTCAAAGGAATTAGTTTTTTTGAACCATAACACTCAAAATAGGTCTGCTACACCTGAACCTAAGCCAATTAGGCCACTTTGACAAAGGAAGTACTTAAAATACCTCTTCCAAAACTCTAAACTCTTTACAAACACCTTATACCGATCACAAAATATCACATTCTTTAATTTCTATCAGCACAACATCCCTACAATTTGTTGACCCACTAGTTTGTTACCCTACCTATCCTAACACATGAAGATGTTAGGCTAGGGATTTGATGAAATCACCTTGAAACTCAATCCCCTACTTCCTAAACCTAATTAGCATTTAAAGAACACCTAAAATCACCATTCCACCAAGCCTAACAAATTTATAATGGTGGAATGGCATGGAAGTCACATTTTTCTCACCAAACCCTTAGAAAGGAGGGTTTCAAAGTGGTAGAGTGAAGATTACTTTAAAAATACTTAATACATGATGAAATGTACTCAGAAAACACCCAAAAGAGAGTTAAGACTTTGGAAAATCACTTCACATTGATTTTAGCTCATGACAATTCTGTACGGGCCATATAGAGTTTAAAACATAGAAAATTTGCACCGAAAATAAAAAAACAGAGCTTCTTGTTTCTCTTTTGTCTCTTCCAAAGTTACATTAATCATTCCTCAAGGTCTCAAAGGATCAAAACATAACATGTAATATCTAAAACAATAGCTACAAAGAAAGATCCATGAAGTGATTGGTCATCAACCAAAACATGCAAAAGTGACAAGTTGCAAAAAGCAACTTTTGTAACTTTCACCAAACTCTTGAACTAACACCTAAAACTGGCCCTATGAGATTGTAACATGCCAAATAGGTCTCATTCGACCTTATTAAATTGATCTAAGATCAACCACTCAAAAATGTAACATAAACTCCTAGGATGCATTACTAAAGCTAATATCTCTAAGGTGCCCTGTACCACATCGGTAAAGTTGTTTTTAGATGGATGGAATTTTTGTCCCTACTCTCATAATATTATTTTAGACCTATGGAGGAAATTATTCCCATTCCTTCCTTAGGGTTTGTGGAAAGAATATAATAATAGAATCTTTAGGGATACTACTAAGGGTAGTAAATATATGTGTATAGCCATAAGACAAAAGATACAAGAGAATATTAATAATTGCATGTATGCTCTTTCTAAGAAATTGTCATCCTACAAAGAGCTAAAAATCAAGAAATTATGGGGCATCTCACAAAAACTTTGTAATATCAATTGTTCAAAACAACTCATTCAAATGAGCACAATTTAGACACCCGTAGGTATAGGATGGATTAAATGAAATTTTGATGGTTTCTCCAAGAGGAACCCAAGGGTGGATAGTGGGGGGGTGTTTAGAAATCACCTTGGAAAATTTATTGAGGGATTTAGAAAAGGTTTGGGAGTCACTACTAATAATATGGTTGAGGCCAACAAGGTGTGGGCTGGGATAAATAGATTGAAGGAAAAAGGTTACACCAATGTGTTTATTAAAGGAGACTCTAAGCTTATTTTGGATTATTTAAATAATCTACTTGAAGGACCTTGGGAAGTGAAAGATATTTTGAACGATTATAAGAGAATGTTGAAATATTTTCAATAGTATAAAATATTCAATGTGCATAGTGAAGGTAACATCATGGCGGATTCCATGGCGAATATTGGCTTAAGACAATCTGATTGGACTTACCGGGACTTCCTCGAATTGCCTCATCAGATTAAAGAGATAATTGCAAGTGAAAAAACTAGCTTGTCAAACCCTTTGGGAGCCACTGGAAATTTTAATTGATAGAAGAATTAACGAGCTATCAAATCAAGTTCATTTTCTCTATAAGCCTCTTGCTTATAAGGTGTCAGTGTATACATTAATGCTTGCTTACACATAGTTTGACCTAAGCCTACTTAGGCATTTATTACTGTATGACTCATTGACATAGACTAGATATTTTCCTGGTATTTTGTTGAGCACTTGGATATTTCTCCTTTATAATGAGACCCTTGACTGTCTATCATACAGAGATGAATATTATACAGTTTGTGGATTCATTTGTGCTTGTAAAATATCTCTGTCTCCTGGTTCTCACATGGTATCCAAGCAGAATAGAGAGTTCTTAGGCCATAAAGGTGACATATACTGTTGTTTTTGCTTCATTCTCTTGTAGATTGCTCAATTTTAGAGTGTGTATATTATCCTCATTGTTGGCAACGAGATTCTCCAGGAAGAGGCGTGATCTCCTTCGTTCCCCGTAAAGGCACCAAAAAGCATATGCTTGCAGGAATTGTTGAATTGACCCTTCATTTACTCTATTCAGTCGTGGTTATTACTGGAGGCTGCATTTTTTTCCTTTGTGGTTCCTGTGAGAGAAAGCGCGACACCTTTGGATATGCATCTATGATTGGTGGCTCTAATTAGCGTGCATCTGCTAAGGCCGAAAGCATCTACATCACCTGCTACGCATGAAGATTCCTTTGAGGCCCTTGGTTTATTTTTTGGATGTTGCTTCACTTATTCAAGGCCAGTAACTAGTTCACAAAGGAGGCTACGACCTATCCAAAGATCAACTTCTTTTGAGGAAGGCTTTTCTCTATTCAAAGAGGCACATTTTGTGTGGAATAGGCACAACAAACTTCCAAATTATCTACTCAAAGGGCATGATATGGAGTCTGGAGGAGGAGCTTGATCTTTTGTGATTTTTAGATGGTGATTGTAGAAAGAAAAATTCCTCACTGGAATTTACCAAGCGTATATAGCAGGAGGAGGCACAATTTTGAGGAGGAAAGGGCCCAATTTCTAAAGACTTCCTCACATGTGATTGACAGATTGGAGTCACTGTTGGCAGATTGAAGGCGTCATTCATTTACATGTTGATTCACTTGAATCGGTGCTTCTGTTTGTCGGGAAGCCAGGAACTTGCTAGTTCTGTAAGGGAAGTGGATTACCAAAGACATTGCATCTTTTTCCCTCAAGATTATGCTCAAGGAGGGAAACCTCGCAGCCACTTCCTTTGCTTTGTTCAGCTTTGTGCTCTTTATTCAGAGACAGGATCAACTCTATCTAATGTAAATTATTTTATAGAGGGCAATGAAGCAATGTTGACCTATCAATCAATAGATCTGCAATGGTCCTTTATGAGGCTGTGAGTTGATTAATTTTTTCATGATTCTCTATCTAAAGGGCATGATTTTATCTCAAAAGCCCCCTGTCTCTACCGTTATTTTCTATTGAAGAGGAGCATGTTTTCTACTGAGGCTTGATCTATAGTATGAAAGCTGTGATTTTCAAGTGGGAGCCACGATTTGTCACTTCATAGCCTAGTTGCGCACTGAGAGAGGCTTGCATCTCTTTGACTTAGTCAACTATTCCCCTCTCTTCCATAATTTTTTGCTTTGGATGGTTTATTAATTACATTTGTTTTCACAATCTAGTAATTGGTTAAAATATTTTTTTAATGCACCATCCATTTATATCAAAAGTTTTGAACAAAAGAGGAGATTTTTTAGTTTTCTTGTCATAGTAAAAATGTGTAAAAGAGTGATTTTCTTTTGCATTAAATGTGACATTTGTAAAACACACTAACTTATAAAGTGCCAAACTAAGGGGGTCATCTAATCTAGAGGGGTTCTTAATTTTTTGATTTTCTATTGTCTTAAGGAATTAACCTATTTGTAATCATGGGATATGAAACCCATTCTTCTGTAATCAACCTAAAACCAGGAAAATATAAGTCTTGGTGTGAAGGAATCCTGAAACATCTCACATTCCATAATCTCATGCCATATTTTTATGGACTTATCCCTGAACTAGGTAAACAAATTCAGAAGGATAAATGGTTTAATATTCGTGATCATATTCATGGATTAATCGGTTTACATATTTTGAATGACTCTTTGTATGTCATCATGGATATTGCATGTCCACATGCATTATGGATCAAAATTTGGGAAATATATGGAGACTCCAATGTTTCTCCATTCCCACATGATCCTACTATGATCACAACTCACATCCCACATCATGATTTAGATACAGAGCATCTAGTTGACATAGAGGAAATTATCATTCCTCCACCTCCTCCTGTTGCTTCATCGGATTTCAGAGTCATTTCTTTGAAAGCTTCCAACACTTCTTTACAACAAGATATTTTTCTTCCTAGCATTGCTGACTGGGATGCATATCTGCTCGAAATTTCATGTCTTTTCATAGAGTCCCGCATTGTTGACATGGAAGCACACATTGAGGACATCAGTCTTCTTTTTTATGACAGCTTCAATAAATTTGCATCGACCTCTTCTTCTTCATATATGATTGCTCTTCCTTCGCCTACATAGGCTTTTATAGTGACAATATTAGATTCTTATGGTTCCAATTATCCCCATACATCTATGGTTCTTGTGGTCCCTATTACAGAATCTTTGATGATACTTGATTCATTCCATCAGTAGTCGTCACATGTTAGCATTGGCTTAGAGATTCCTGAGAAACATTCGAAGACATCATGGGCACCATCATCATCATTCTTGGATGAGCTTCAATTCTATTGAAGATCATACATACATCTTCTCAGATGGGAAGATATCCCGCATCTTTAGTTGGTTTCATTTCTTCCCAAGGGAAGGAACATTGTGAATTGTTCTTGGAACTATATCTACATCCTCTATCAACTATCCAATTTTAATGTAGCAAGACATGTATTATTGGGGGGTATCATAGACCTTATATCATTTTATCTCTTATGGAGGAAATCATATATTGTACTTAGTGAAAGAAGTAGTACTGCTTCATTTGTATAATTTTCTTGCATCTTTTCTCTCTTTTCAAGGGTAGTTTTTTCCCACCGGGTTTTCTACTTTTCTCCACTTCATGAGAGATTACTTTGTGCATGGGTACCTAACATGGCTAGTAGTCGGGACCCATTTTATCCATGCCAACCTAAGTTATGCTTAAGCGGGGGTATCAGTGTATACATTATTGCTTACTTACACATAGGTTGACCTAAGCCTACTTAGCCATTTATTACTATATGAATCATTGACATAGATTAGATATTTTCTAGATATTTTCCTGATATTTTGTTGAGCACTTGGATATTTCTCCTTTATAAGGAGACCCTTGACTATCTATCATACAAAGATGAATATTATATAGTTTGTGGATTCATTTGTGCTTGTCAAAATATCTTTGTCTCCTGGTTCTCACATAATGGTTATGGGTAATGGGGAGGATTGAGATATATGCACCCAGAATGATTAAAAAAGTAAGAAAAATATCCAAAAGCAAGTAAGAGTTAAGCCAAAAATAAATTATCTTTTAGCTTCCCTGTGGTGGAAATTTTTTGGTAATTATTTGAAAGGATGCCAAACAATTATCATTCTTGCACAAGTGGTTTCAAATATTTGGTTAAGCTAGAAACAAGACACCTCTGTGCAGAATATCTTAGATAACTTGCTGTACTTCGAAAAAAAATTAATTATAGTTTTTTATGTTAGAGAAATTGTCATTTCCAAAAAAGGAAGATGGTTTGGCACGTTTTATCTCATATTTATCATTTGAATTTATTTAAAACCATTGATAGTTGGTTTGAATCATCGCCTCTTCAATGAATAGCCCTAAAGTTATTCTCAATACTAAGAAGTTATAAATATTGGTGATTATGGTTGAGGATGATAAGGGCCTAAGAACTAAATTCCTACTTCTTCACAAGGATAACTTTACCACTGAAGATGATATGGTGGAAAAAAAATTGTAATTATTTGAAAGGATGCCAAACAATTATCGTGCTTGCACAAGTGGTTTAAA
This sequence comes from Sequoiadendron giganteum, assembly GCA_007115665.2. NCBI lineage: Eukaryota > Viridiplantae > Streptophyta > Pinopsida > Cupressales > Cupressaceae > Sequoiadendron > Sequoiadendron giganteum. The sequence goes on along the minus strand of CM021105.1, from coordinate 522,373,784 downwards.
ATATTTGGTTAAGGTAGAAACAAGACACCTTTATCTAGAATATCTCTGATAACTTGTTGTACTTCCAAAAAAAATTAATTATAGTTTTTTGTGGTAGAGAGATTATCATTTCCGAAAAAGGTAGATGGTTTGGCACATTTTATCTCATATTTATCATCTAAATTGATTTAATACCACTGATAGTGGGTTTGAATCATCGCCTCTTCAATGAATAGCCCTAAAGTTATTCTCAATACTAAGAAGTTAGAAATCTTGGTGATTATGGTTGAGGATGATAAGGGCCTAAGAAATGAATTCCTACTTCTTTGAAAGGATAACCTACCCACTAAAGATGATATGGGTGGCCCTAGCAAAGGAATAGAGCTGACTAAACATGAGTCTCAAAAAAAATGATGAACTTTGGATTCTTTTCGACTGCACGAGGTTTACCCCTTATTTTGAAGCCATAGAAGGATTTAGCGAGGAACTCAACTATAGATTTGTTAATGCCTAGAGGGATGGAATGGTTGATATGGGTGGAATCCATTTCACTATGGATGCAAAGTTGATTGCTCAAGCTATTGGCCTCAAGTATGAAGGGAAGAAAGTTGGTAAAAAGAGCATGAGGAATTACTAGACCTTTATCAACAAATTGTTCGAGGACACTGAAAAGCTACTAAGATTCAAAAATGGCTACTCGAGGTTGTTGCTTCCCCCTATCATAATGTGACTTATTTTTTGATGAAATAATTCACCCTTGAAGGTAGATACTAGTCTATCCATGGTTATCATTTGCCATACTTAATCACATCCATTATTTGGATAAAATAAATTTGCCCTTTTTCCTTTTTTTTTATTTGTAGAAAAGTCTTACAAATTGATATAACCCTCCTTTACACTAGAGCTTAACTAGGGCCATCTAAAAATATTATTTCACCACCACCTTGCAAATTAATGTCTCCTTAACCTGCTTGAAGGTAGCCAACCCTCTAAAAGCTCTATTAAAATTGAGCTAATTGAAATTTGGCCCCATTCACCCAAAAAAAAAAAACTTTGAAGCACATGATTCTTCCCCCTGAGATTGTGGAACTCTCATGGTATAACCTTCTTAAAATCATTCCAAAAAATGAATGTCCACCCCACCACTTCTTTTGGGGACACAAAGAAAAGAAAAATTACAAAATAGAAAAATACAAGTACCTGTACTATTACCATACAAGATGATAAATAAATAAGCCCTAATAGTGGTTCTAATCCACTATCTAGTCATAGGTCAACTCATTTGGCCTTAGCTACTTCTAAAGGAAAATAAACAAGAAAGAAAACCCATATGTCTAGGAACAAGAAGAGTGTTGCTTTATCAGATTTTGAGAAGACGAAAGGGAAAAAGGACACAATGGATGAGTTGGATGCCTGTAAGGAGGAGGAGTATGTTCTCGATAGTCTAGGAGAATCAGAGAATTCAAAATAGGAGGAAGGTTTGGCTTCTGAAGATGTTGAGAAATCCAGTGAGAATGTGGAAGAGAACAATTCTCATCGAGAGATGGAGCATGGTGAGGTGGAGGGAATTTTCCTAGGATTTGACAAAGAGAAGAAAGATACTAGTGAGAACCCAATTGATCTAGAGGTTATAGATACTACTAATTTTCACCCTATCAACTCCAAAACTCTGTTGGAAATACAATTAGGTATAGATAAGATGACTATAGAAATGCTAGTGGAAAGAATGAAGAAGGTTGAGAAAATGATGTAGAAGGAAGATAATTCTACCAAATTCCAATCCATTGAGGTTTCCATTAAGAATGTTTGTAGAGTTATCAAGGGTGTCATGAAGAGAGATATTATAGGAACCATTTTTGTCCAGGGAAAGATCACTAAGAAATAAAAGAAAAAAGGAAAGCAAGATGTAGTGGTTCAGTCTAGGACTATGGAAGATAAGGATAGTGTTGAAGGAATGGTGGAAGACTTGAAGATGATATGGAGACTAATTGAGGAATCCTAATCCTCTATTCTCTGGTTTTTTCTTTTTTGTTATATGGTAGATTTTTCTTGGTTTATAGTCTCTCTTGTTATGTTTAAGTTTGATACTAGCTATTTTAGCCTAAACTTGATCTATATGTTGTTAATCTATGCTTGGATGGTCTTTGGTCTTTTGGAAATTATTGATAGGTAATGCTTGCTTTATATGTGGACCCTAGCATACAGTTCTCTTTCATGATACCTACACTTTTGGTCCCCTGTGGTATTGGTTTTCCTTGCATTCCTTGTAACGGTAGCATATTTATGAACCACCTAGCATAGTATATCTTGCTAGTTTATGTGTCTCCACATTTCTTACCTCTTTTAGATACTCTTCAGAGTTACTCTACAAGTTAGTTTGTAGTGTGACTGATTCATGAGCATATCTTATGGTTTCTAGAATAACATCACTTACTATACCTAAAAGTATACTTTCTATTCTTTTTATAAAACATCATTGGAAAATGTCTATTTTTCTCATTTTCCCCTTTTCTCCCTCTCTTTCTCTTATTGTATTTATTTTCGATTTATGTATTATTTTCATGATGAATTTACTTTCATACATAATGTTTTTGTTTATAACTTTCATAATCTTACTGAAATTATTATTTTTAGATTTTGTAGTGTTCTCGTTTTCATTTCTTTTGTAGATTATGGGGCATGCTTATCCTACTTAGAAAATAACCATCCTTTATAGTATCCTTTTGGTATATCTATTTTTTACATCTTTCTTATATTTACTAGTCACACATATGTTAGTTTAGATCATATCCTGAATGAAGTTGGGGGGAAATTTAATTTAAAAAATTAAATACGATTACAATTTTTTGTTGTATTATGCATTCACTTTGGTGTGTTAGTTTGCATTATCTAGATTACAATATGTTAGCACTATTTTCATGTACTTTTCTAAATTCTTCTATTGTTACTAACCCATTAAGCCTTCTTTTGGTTTGGATTTTTTGGACATGAGTGCTACACACAAATGTCTACATGTCATACTAGCATCCTACAACAATTTATTCATTTAGTGATAATTTTTGAGAATTTAACCTTCCTTTGTTAGGTTTAGCTTATAGAAGAGTAATCATCCTAGGTAGATTCTAATTGGACGCCCTTCCCTTCAGACCCTCTTTAACTATGATTCAAGCTATTCTATCAATCTTCTCACAATCTATCACTTGGAAAAACTCTATTAGTAAAAACCAACTACCTTCATTATGGATTCTTGATGCTTTACCAATGTTTTTTGCATGTGAAGTTTATAATCTTTATTCTTATATTAATGGGGGTTTGAAATTATTTTCTTTAGCCTAATATCATCTATTTTTAATACGTCAAATATTGGAGGTGATTTTCTATAGGTGATTTTATTCTTATTCTCTCCAATCTCTTCTCTCCAGTTTATCTCTTGTAGTATTACTTCCTAGGTGCTAAACGCTTTAGTATTTGGGGTCATTTTCATATTGAAACGAAGATAAAATGGGATGAAAGGAAAGATATCATTTTTTCCTATTCTATCTAGGTCATTCAAATATTTCCTAAGAACTCTAATATGATTGACTATCAACCTCTCAAGGTGAGCCAATTCGTAATTAGGAGGACTTAGGAGGGGGTTCTCTTTAGCTTTAAGGGGTTCACCACCAAGAAAATGCTTGGAAAAGAAAATGTTGGAAAACATAATGTGATCCAAATAACCTAAAATGAGCTAAATGAAAGATGCAAATACTAAAAAATAAGAAGCACCAAGTTAGGGTATGTGTACTTGGGAAGCCTCGAGATGATATAAATATTCTAGAAATGTAAACAAGCTGTCAAAATATGCATTGGAGGACTAACAAACCTAGGATGGCATATTAGTCTCGCTGCTATTTTTCAGGGCAAACACATAATCTTTGGATGTTGGAACAAAATCTTGAAGAATCTCTGAAAAATATGTTGTGGAGGAATTGTAGAAGTTGATAAATCTCAACCTCACAGTCCCCGAGAATCACCTGCATGCAATCACTTGTCACATGCAATAGATATTCAAAACAAACAATAATGGATGTTCTATAAACCCTTAGAGAAAAAGTCTGTGCAAGCAAAAACCAAAATAATATTATTGAATGATCTGATAATTACAATGTGATCAATCCTTATAAGGAGATCAAGAAAACCTAAAATTAGGAAACCCTAGTGTGCACACTTAATAATTAATAAATAATTTTTAATGTGCCTAAGTTTAGCTTAATCAACCTAAAGGAATAAGTGACTTAATTAATTAACCAATATGATTAAATTAATTAAGTATAAAACTTATTACTCTAACACCCCCCCTTAAGATGAACTTAGGGAGTAGCTAAAACACTAGAAAAAAGATGCATGAAAGCAAAGATGGGTCCCAGAAACAAAGGCCAGATCAGGTACCCAAGTATAAATGCAATGCAAACTAAACTAACCAGGGTAAAGGGGAAAACCCGTTGGGAACAAAACTCCTCCCCAAAATAGAATGCAAAGAGAAACTAAGTGATGAAAGATGGAGGACTCCATAAGACCCCCTAAGGACACCATCCATCACAAAGATACATAAAAGAACCCCCCTAGAAGAGAGGAAGAAAGAGACCATAGATCCCCCCCAGAATGAAGTAGCTCCAAAAGAACTGAAGAAACCACATCTCCTGAAAGAAGTGAGAGGGAAGAGGTTGAATGAAAGCAATCTTTGAAGGTGAAGTAGGCATTGCCCAAGATGTCTCCACAGAAGCAGGTGTGACCTCAACAAATGAAGAAATCAAAGTAGGTGAAGACTGAATAGAAACCTTCAAAGATGGATGATCAACCGGATCCTGTTGCAGTGAAATGGAAGAAACCAAATTTGCAGTCATAGAAGTATCAGCAACTGCAATAGTAGGTGGAGGAGATGGAATGGATGGCTCAAGAGTAGGATTTGAAGTGAGAACTCCAATGTTCAAGTAACCAAATGTCTCCTTTGAATGATGATTCACACTAGAAGTGTGATGAATAGGTTTAGGAACAAAAGAACCATCAATAGCAAAATTTGCAAAGGAAAACAACCAAGATGAGTGATCCATCACCCTAATAGCAATAAATACTCTGCTCTCCAAGTCTCTGATGATAACTGAATCAAGTGTGAACTCCACAGACCTCCCATTGCCTCCATGTGTGATCTGATATATAAAAAGAAGGTTGATCATCAAATGAGGAACACACAAGACATCCTAAAAAGTGTTGTCCCCAAAACTAATAGACCCCTTCCCTATAACACTCATGTAAGTATTGTTTTCCATCAAAATATGAGACATAGTGTGAGACTCAAAGGAAATGAACATAGTCTATGTAGAAGCCATATGATGAGATGCTCTTGAATCTAGAAGCCATCTCCCTGATCCAAGACTCGAAGAAGCACAAAGAGCATGCCCCTTCATATCTGATGAAGTATGTAAGCCAATTGTGCCCCTGTCATGCTATACTAAAGAATAATAAGAAGGAGGGGAAGGAGATGATGCATACATCCTAGAAGGAAAATCAATCCAATGTTTCTAAAGAATATTCTTCACCTCATCAATGTCCTTCTTGTAGCAATTATGTTTTGCATGTCCTTCTCTCTTGCAATATGCACATGGGCCCTTCTCCTTCCTAAATGATTTCCCCTTAGAAGAGGATGATGAATATGAGGACTCCTTCTACTGCTCATGAGATTTGGAATCCTTTTGTTTTTGTTTCTTTCGTTTTCCTGTAGAAGCCTTATGATCTCTAGCCTCCTATGATACAATGAGTGCCTGTGATGAAGAGGGCTTCAACTTGCCCATACTGGCCAACTTGGCCTTCTCTCGAGTGAGAGAAGATGCAAAATCATCAAAAAAAGGCATAGTAAATCTAGTACCAAGTGCATCCCTAGTAGCATAAAAGGTAGAAACAAAAACTGAATAATCTGGTCCAAGCTTAGAAAGAATGGACAATATCAACTAAGAGTCTTCCTTCTAAATACCACACTGTGACAACTACAATCTAAGAGACTTGAGTTTGGTGAAAAACTCCTGGATGCTGTCAAAATCCCCCTAGGATTTAAGCCAATAAGTTCATTCTCTAACTAAAACCCTCTCATAATATCCTGCTTCCCAAACAAAGACTGCAAAGTAGTCCAAACCTCATAGGGTGTAATGCAAGACTCAATGTGAAAAAGAAGGTTAGAAGAAAGAGATAGACATAATGTACCATAAGCTTCATCACACTTATTAAACCACTTTCACTTTTCAATAGCACCTATAGGTTCAATTTCTATGCCCATGGTTACCCTGTACAACCCTTTGTGTTTCAAGTGAACCTCTATTTATTTTTTCCAACCAAAATAGTTGAATGGAGTAAGGGGTGAAATTTTATGTGTATCCATGATAGAAAACAAAAATATATACTCTTAAGTAACAAAGACAATGCTCGCTAATCTCAAAAAATGCCTGATAGCACGCTTCCCAAGAAAATAATTGAAAAACTAAAGGCTGAGATTAGACAGTAAAATCAGATACTTGGTAAAGAAATCTGAAAAATCAGGTTTAAGATCTGTGTAGAGCACTGAACCAACTTTCTAACGCCTATTTGTTTTCACAAAACTGAGTCCAGATGCAAAAGATATGCCTCTCGGAGTGAAAACAACAACTTTTGGCTTTGATAGGTGCAAAAGGCACCAAAATAGCAAAATCAAAAATTTGAACCTCCACCACTGCGAAGAGCATTCAATCAACTTTCCGTCGATATTTCATTTTCGAAAAACGGACTCCATTTGCCCAAGTTATGAGAAAAAGAAAAAAAGGCCTGTAAAAGGCACTTTTAATGCTAACCAAGGGCAAAATTTTAGCACCTTCACTCTGGCCCTCGGTTCTGCATGTGATCAGTCGCTGGCCCTTGGGGGCTAAATCCATAGGCACTTGGTCACAGATGTGACCACCGGCTAGAGCTGGTCGACCGTCGGGGCTATGCACTGAGCGCCTGGTCACTGATGTGACCGGGGCGATATGGCAGGGAGCCCATGGGGGCCGAACACTTGAGCGGCTGTGGTGGGTGCCAATGGAGACTACCGGTGGTGGTGGCGAATTGAGGTGGCCGCGAGGTGGCTGGTGGCCGCTTGACAACGGATGGGTGGCACAAATCTTTTCAACTGGCCGAGCAAAAAATATATGCGAAATTTGCTTTTTTTTTTTTTAATAAATTTTTTGCCTTAGTTTGCGTGTTGGGGAGGCCGTACAACCTCTCTGGCAAAAAAAAAATTGCTTTTTTTTTCAACAGGTCCAAAATCAATGAAACAAAAGGTGTTTCTAGGGTTTTTGGGTGCTCTGAATGCGATGGCGATGTCCGTTTGGCCCAAAAATATGCAGAAAAATTGCCTACCCCCAAATGCACAAAAGATCAGTCTAGCTTGAAACCCTTGCAGAGAAAAAGATGTTGTGAGAGAATATCTTCAAATCATGAACAGACAGTCATAGGTCTAGAGCTTTGATACCATGTAGAAGCTAATAAATCTCAACCTCACAATCCCCAAGAATCACCTGCATGCAATCACTTATCACATGCAACATATATTTAGAACAAACAATAATGGATGTTTTGTAAACCCTCGGAGCAAAAGTATGTGCAAGCAAAAACCAAAATAATATTATTGAATGATTTGATAATTACAATGTGATCAATCCTTACATGAGGAGATCAAGAAAACCTAAAATTAGGAAACCCTAGTGTGCACACTTAATAATTAATAGATAATTATTAATGTGCCTAAGTTTAACTTAAGCAACCTAAAGGAATAAGTGAATTAATTAATTAACCAATATGATTAAATTAATTAAGTATAATAACTTATTAGTCTAACAGGAATGAGATGCCCAAGATGGTATTTTAGTCCTGCTATGAATTTCTAAAAAGTCTGAATGTGATCTTGAGCTCTTAGATCTGCACTTGCTTCCTTTCAGATATTAGGTTCTGAAACAACTGGATTTGACCTGTAGATGAGTTTCCATGAAGATGACAACTTTGCAATGCAACTTTACAACTTTGACAACTTTTCACTTCAACTGATCTTCAAGTCTTCAACCTAGATCTGCAAACACAAATATGAAAGATGAAAAAAAAATTGTTGTTTGTTAGTGAATGGGGGTTTTCTTTGGTCAAACCACTTGTTGGTAATTAAACCTTGAAATGAAATAGAAATTATGAGGGAAACGGTGAATGAACAATATGCTATGCTACAACTCACCAAACTCTTTTAAATGTTGTAAACTTGTGTGAAATTGATGCAATGGATATGGATCTTGAAATGCTTGATAGATTTTGAATTGTTTGCTTGCTTGAATCAAAACCCTACATCACAAATTCTAGCACAACAACACATATGATGCAAGAATAGCCTTTGACATGATGCTTGAATCTTGATGATGGCTCCAAATGCTTGATGCTTTTCTCTTGAATGCTCTTGTGAACTCAATTTGACTATAGTGAATGCTTTCACAAAAGACTTAGATTGGTTAGGATGAAAATCCAAAAACTCAAATACTCAAGCATACAAAATCAACAATAACACAATGTTTGTGATTACAGTGGTCTAATGCAAGTTTAATCATTGGTGACCACAACAACAATCTAATGATTTAACCATCACACTATGCCGTAAACTAATATATTTTTAATCACAATCATCTACCAACATTATCTTTATCCTTAATTGAGTCTAACCATTTCTCTTGTTTCTCAACTTCTAAAAACAAAAATTATTGACAAACCTATTCATATAGAAACCAAATAATCGTAATTCACATCATACATCTAATTCTATCTCTTACTAAACAGTTTCTTTCTTTTAAAAAAAAAATATTTATAAAACTCCATCTTTCTTCAATTTTAGGCTGTAACTATCTCCGCACTACTTTTTATATTATAAGATGTTTTTATAATTAATATAAATGCCTATTTTACTTTAAAAAAGAACACAGAGGGACCATCAAATTCCAGGCCTGCAGACAGGCGAACAGGACGAAAAAAGTCAGGAAAACCTCGGGCAACTTGAAAGAAATCCCGGATTTTCAAGGGAAAACTACTTAGCCATAGCTATAATTCACAAAAAAATAATGCCTGCGAAGATTTGCTTTCATCGGAATCTTGCACTTATATTGCACAAGAACGAAACATGTAAATTGACCTGAAAATTTAATAGTTACAAACAATCTAAAACTCCTAATCGAATAAGACCAGTGCAGCTCAAACTGATGAGCCAACGAGCTTATCGCGCGGCTTAAAAAACTCAAAACCCAGAATAACGTCAAAACGAAAAAACAAAGAAGTAAACTGGACCCTGTTACCAATTCAACCCATGCCCTACATTGCGGCATATTCTCCTGTCACCTTCAGAGCCTTAAGTCTAGGCGGGATTATCTCCAAGATTTCTCTCTTCAAATTCAATAAGCATTTAATTGACAAGAGCATCCATTAATTGATAGAGCAACACGGTATTTGAAGTTCCAAGGAAGTTCATGGATTCCAAGAAATACGAATCAGACGGATCTAAGACTATGCTTCGCACGAGCCCGGCTTCTCATGTTATATCTACTTCAGCTACTTCAATTATACGGCGAAGCAACAAGATCGCTGGGACCATAAGAATTGTGCACATAATTGAACCGAAGCTCATCAAAACGGATCCGGCCAATTTTCGTGCCCTCGTCCAGAAGCTCACTGGAAAGCATTCTAACGGTTCCTCCAGATCGTCATTGAAGAAATCGAGGCAAAATATGATGAATCCTTCAGTGGACCCATATAAAAGCGATTCTATTCATTTAAGAAAGATTTATGCAGACCAGAAGGAATTTTCAGATGATAATTTGCACCCTGTCTGTCAACAGCAGCCTGAGCCAAAGGATTTTTTAAGTTATCTGGGCATTTCTGGATCTCCTTTTGCACAAGTCAAGTCAGAATCAGTTGAGGACAACATGAAGACATGTGATAAGTTTTCTCGTCCTTTCGGTGGTTTTGCAGAACTTGATATCTTAGCAACCCAACTGGATTCAGGTTCGATGCGAAGCGAGATCCATATAATGGATGATCCAACAATCACCCAGACAGATACCCACCGTGGTGTTTTCAAGACATCAGCGATTGGTGGTGGATTTTCGTCATTTCTATGAGCGATTCTCGTCCCTTCAGTTACTATTTCTAGTTTCCGTCCCTATCGTCTAAGAAATTATGCCCTTCTTCTGAGCTAAATATTTAATATTTCTATGCCGGATAATGTTGCATATTCAAGACTTTATGTCTTCTATATATTTACGCTAATCTGTATAGTGAGAATATCTGATTTGGTTTTAGCATTGTTCTTGTTTAGATTGCATTTGAGCACTGACAGTTATCCATTCGTGGAAAAAGCCGCAACGTTGATGATATAGTTTTTTAACCTTCTAATTTCGTTTATGCATCCAGAAAAAACATTATATTGGTTTCATTACTGTAACATTTTCATATTATTTTGTGCACGGATCATCTTCCATCAAAACTTTGTAGGGCATCATTTCAATCTCATTTCTTATAGCAGAAACTTGTCATCAATATCCTTACTAGTTATATTTAGTCAATTGAATTACTTTCAACATATTGAAATAGATTCAAAAATTGAATTCGATTCGTTTGTAGTTCTTCCGTCACATACCTCCAAATTGTAGCAATTGAAATATCAGAGAAGTAAAATGATTGTTTTATGTTCTAGTATTAGAATTATCGTTCTCTTCATCTTAGAGATTTGGAACATGTATACGACAGTTCTTTCTGTTTTAAACATAGTAAGAGGGGGAGGTTTTCAAAAAAATAGTGACCGGAATGATAAGCTGTAGAAAATAGGATCCTAATAAAAACAATTATACTACATTTATTTTTCACAATCAATTTTATTTTCAGTTTTAATTTTTATTTTGATTAATTAATATTTCAAATAATTATTGCATTGAACACTGTATATGCACACCAAGTTCTATGAGAGTTTTCTGGATTAATTTATATATTATATTTTCAAATTATCTTAGTTACATTAGTAAACCTTTAATAATCTTTAGTAAAGTTGTATTTGACTTGTTACACTATCTTTTATAGCTTAATATATGTGTAAATATATTTTAAATATTATTAATAATTTCAAGTTCAATTTCATTTTAGTTAGATTAGTGAACTCACAATAAAGTTCTATTGACTTATTATATTAGTCGGTTTTTTCATTATATTTTCTTTTAAAACATAATATATTTTAGACATTGTTAATACAAATACAGATATATTTTAGACATTTTTGATGCAAAAAGATCTTTCACAATCTAATCCAGAAATTACATTGCCTACAATATGAATTGTGGAAACTTGATATCCTTAATTATTAATAATTTAAATTCAAATTTTACGAATATTTCATTTATATTTTTCCACGGTGCTTGAAATTTGGTATTATAAAATTTGACCTCAATCTCACATATTTTCTTTTCAAAATTTGTTGATTGTTTCAAGGTTGGTGATTTTTATGATTAATGATTGGAGTATTACATAGCTAGAGTTATTGTATGCATAATTTGTGTGTATGTTTCTAAATTGAATCCAATATTTATGAGTTATTGACCCCAAATATTTCAAAATAGATATAATAAATTACAAAGATATCTCAAATAATGTTTGGAGGCTTCTCAAAAGTAGATGCCTACAAACAAATAGAAATATATATGAAACAAGTAGAAAATAGTATATAGGTACAAGTATAATAATTCAAAAGTAGATAAAGGGAATTGTTTCACTTGATTATTGGATGGTATGGGTCCAAAACATTGAAAATGAGTTGGCTACTATAAAAGAGTGTCTTCTTGAAGAGTATTATATTGACATGAAAAAAAAAAGGAAAAATGATAAAATATGGAGTATAATTAACTATATGGAATAGATAAAATTAGACATAATCAATATTTTTTACTTAAATTTTAGAGATTTTTAATGAATTTGGAGCCTAAGTCCAATAAGAGAATTTTCATAGAAATTTTAGCCTCAAAAACCAAAGGAACAAGGATGTTAGAATTAATTCCCAACTAAGTTTCCTAGTTCTACTTGAGCACCCTTTAGGATGGCATGAGCTTTCATGAATACCCCATTGCAATAAAATCGTTTGAAATTTTACATAGAGTTTCTTCAAATTATTATAAAATCCCTTTCCTCTTGACAATTTGTCTAATTCTTCTCTTTTTTTTATTTAACCCACAGCAAAAATGAATATAGAAAACTCTTCAAAGAAAATCCTCAAAAGAGATTTTACCTTAGTCCCCTTCTTAAGATTTCATGAAATATCTAAACAGTATCTAAGATAGAAAATAATATAATAAATAAATCTCTACCAAGAATTAAATCCAACTTAAATCATATGTAAAAAAAAAATATAATGAGCAATAATAAAGTAAATAGTGAAAATAGGGGTAAGAAGGTAATAGTAAAGAAGGTAAATGATAGTGGTTAAATAGGACTAATTGAAGAATTAGAAGAATCTAAAATTGAGAAGAAAAGAGTCTGTAAAGCAATTATGAAGGAAATGGAAGGCTAGCTTTAGCTCGCTTTAGAGGAGAAAAATAAGGTTCCAAACTTTTTTATGGGAAATGGTGAGCTAGAGATGATATGGATCTGGAGAGGACTAAAATGAGGGATGAAAAATAATTGATTAAGAAAATTTGTATATAATTGAAAATAGAATTGGGAGGGAAATAGTAATTAGGAAAAAATAAGGCTTGAAAAGGGAGAAGGAGTGGGTAGGATTTGGAAAAGAGTTAGTACAAGCTAAGAAAATTATGGAAAGGGAATGTGATGGAAAGGAATAATATAATGGAATGAGAAATAATTGATTAGAAAAAATTTAGATCAAAATTTTATGAAATTAGAAGAACTAGCCCACCTAATAAAAAACAAGGATAATGGATACCTAATAAAGAAGAATTACTTCTAGAAATTTGTAGGGACCTTTAAAAAAGTAACATGCAATTGAGGATGATATCTAAGAAACTATTGAAATTTTTGAAGCATTGTATAGCCCTCACATTTTAGGATAAATAACTCCAATCGAGCGATAAATTATAATTTATGTAATTTATAAGTTTAAATGAGAATAAGAAATGTTCTATTGATATTTTTGTTATTTATTTGGTGTAATGTACAAAAATGTATCCATTTAAATTTTCACACTTTTTTGGGCCCTCCCTGTTAAAATTGAGCTTATTTATGCCTTAATTGGTCTTATTTTGCATTCACAAGCCTAATAAATTGCATTTTCCTAAGGAGAATCCTGACATTTAATAAATGGCACTTCATAATTTAAATATTTTTGCTATGTATTAAAAATTTAGGTATCTGGGACTTGTATGCCCCTTTGGGTGTATGGGTCCTCCCTAAGTCTTCGCCCCAAAACTCAAATGCAACATTAAAAATCACACTTTCCAAAGTATATGTCCCAAGTTTTAGGTCTTGGACTCATACACCCAACTAGGCATATGAGTCCCGCTTTAACGTAGGACCTATTTTAATTCAAATTATTGACAAGATTTTATTGTCCTTAGTTTCAATTCTCAAATGTCGGCTTGTATTGTTGTAACTTCAGGAAAATAAGTATAAACAAGTATAAATACAAGCTATTTAACTTAATTTCACCTATCAATTTTGAGTCAAGTATCTTAAGATTTCACAAGAGCATTATAGAGTATTCAAGAGCATTTAAGAAGGCATTCAAGGGCAGATTTGTGGAAGATAATTGCAGCAATCAAGATCCATTTCATCATGTCAAAGATTTAGTGCATCATGCCTATTGTTGAGCTAATGTGATGATGTAGCATTAGCGATCAAGTTTAAGAATTCAAAAGCCATTATCCTATTCAAGTTTCATGATCAAGATCTACAGTCATTGAGGCCACTTCATGCTACTTTTAAGATTTGCAATCCAAGGTTTCAAAAAGGTTTGTTGAGTTGTTACATGCATTTTTCATTCATCAGTCCTTCATGCTTTTCTAGTTCATTTCAAGGTTTAATTACCAAAATGGGGTTTGACCAAGGAAAACCCCCATTCCATAACAAAACAACATTTTTCTCTCTTGATGTGTGTTTGTAGATCTAGGTGAATTGGAGTTTCAAGATTCTTTGAAGATAAAGTTGAAAAAGTTGTCATATTCATGGTAACTCACCTACAAACCAAAATTCAAACTTTCAAACTTGAAGATTGGATAAGAAAGAAGCTATAAAAGATCACTAGAGGGTACAAAAGTATTAGTAAAACCCTAACAACAAGACTCATACACCCAACCTAGTGTATTAGTCCTTGTATACCCCGTTTTTCCAGCTTTTTGTAGATCCTAATCAGTTATCAGAAGATTCCAAATTTTGCCCAAAAACCCTATAGTAGGACTCATATGCCCAACCTGGCATATTATTCCTAGTGTACTTAAAAAAGTAGATTTTTCAGAGTTATAGAACTTATTTTGACTCCATCATTCTACTAGTACTTTTTTATTTGGTGTCATTTCATCAATCTTATTTCATGCTTTCAAATTCCTAGGTCACATAGTGAATTTTCATAGTGCATTCAATTTCCTCTTTTAAAGCATTATTTTATGTGAACCCCTATCCAATTACACTAGGAACCCACTAGCCATTCTTGAATCAAGTCACTTGGTTGAGGGATCTAGTTTCCTAATGAATTAACATGTGAAATAGGTACAAATTCCATCTCCCAAAAGGTGAAACCCTATTTCCTTTTTGTTCAGTTGGCTAAAAAATGTAGTAGGATTGAACCACCATCACATAATGCATTTAAAAATTATTACTTTTTGTTGGGTGGTGAAAATAAATAACTACCACTTTGGGTGTATGAATCATATGGGAAATGTTGTTTGGGTTCTACGAAATCGAAATTTAAAAGGAAATTTTATGTTTAAAGGGGAGAACTGATGGGTAGTGGTTAAAAGTCATAAAAACTTAAGTAATGTTAGATTCATGGAGAGTAGCAAGAGGATTGAGTATGGGTTAGTGGATAGAATTTGAATTTAATTGTTTGCTCAAAATGGATAGAGGAAAACTCATAATAAATATGAGGGTAAGAAGACATGGAAAGGGGGGAGTTACTTAAATATCATGATATATTTATTAAATATGCTTATATTTTATAGGAGCCTCAAGATTGATGTCTTGGTGTCTTTTAGGTCGATATATTTAAAACACGTCTATTAGTTTTATCATTTTCATGTGCAACATTTATATTTATGAAAAGTAGTACAAGGAAATTTAATTAAATATTTTTTAAGAGACATCTATGAAGATCTACTCCACTAAGGAAATAAAGTATATTTGGGACCCATGGTTGTTATAGGAGGAACACATGGAAATAGAAACAATGAGAAAGTTGAAATTTTGATACAAAAGCTAGATGCTTTATAATGGTTTACCTAGAAAAAATGGCTAGAAACTACATAAAGGTCATGAAAATAAGGGTTGCAAGGTAGTTGCATATGGATATGGATAAGAGTAGCTTGTAGTAAAATGTGCGAATAATGATAATCAAAAAAAAAAAAAAAAACTATGAAAAGATCACCTCAAATGTGGAAGGTAAAATGTGGTAAAAGATAATTATATTATACAAAATTATGTTTTGAAAAATTAAATTGAAAAAAGGTCAACATAGGCTACTAATAATAAAAAATTTATTGTCATGTTAATGATCAAGATAAATATAAGGACCATAAGTGAGTGGTGGGTATGTGTAGGATCATCATGTAAAAAACATCCCTTAAGTGGCAATGAAAATTCAGAAAATCAGAGTTAGGCAACTTGACGTTAAAATTTGAATAAGTTATCTATATTATTTAAAAAATATGTAAGAATAGAATCCGTCGAAAATTGAATATAGTTTCTAAACTACAAGGTTGATTTTAAAAAAATATTATTTGGTGAAAATTTGAAATTTCAATGTAGAAGTACTTAAATTTCAAGGAAAAAATAAGAAGTAGGTGCTTGTCTGACCACCCTAACCACAATAAAATGATAATATCTTTTTATAAGATTTTAGATATAAGTAGAGGAATCATGTCCCGATGTGATACATATTTTTTTGTAATTTTTATTTGAAGTAAATAATTAATTATGAATTTTTTATTACAAATTTTAAAAAATAAAAAAACTCGTATGTCTGACCACCTTAACTTGGTCAAAACTTCATGAAATTCATTTTTTTTTAATCCTATAGTATATGAAGCATGAAATGTAACACGTTTTTTAGATTCAAAAAATGTCATACTATTTGAAAGCTATAGATATTTTTCAATCAACTTATCAATCAAGACTTTAGTCATAATTCAAATAGAAAATGAATAATAATTATTTATTAAATTCAAAGTAATCATAATTTATATTGGTGGAATGTTGAGAATATCCTTTAAAAACCCTTTCTATTTCATCAATTTTTGGTAAAAAAAAATCGTCAGCCACATGGGCCATCATACCACTTACATATCACCACTTTTTGGCCCATCATGATCCTGTACATACCCTAGTAGAAGATATATTCCCTCTCAAAGTGATTCATAAAATATGTATAATGAGAAGAGAAAAATAATTTATATACAATATTTTAGAGGAAAGAGAAAATAAATTCTAATAATTTTACTAGAAAGAAAGATGAAAGGTGATGAACAAGGATGGGAAGAAAATAAAAGTACTCCCCAGTATATTAAGTGATAAAATATTATGCAAGAGAAAAAACTATCTGATGCCCCCAATTGTGTACATTGGAAGATAATGGTGATGGAGAAAGAAGGGATGTCTATGTCATCCACCCAAGAGGATAAGGTTGATGGATAAATAAAATGACTATGATAGATAAGGATAAACAAAATTTGAAAGAAAAAAATAGGTAGGTAAGGAAATAGTAAATGTAAATATACTTAAGAAAATGAAACAAGGATAGATACCCTTAAGAGGCAGAGGAAACATAATAAAAATTTAGGATAGTTTGAAAAAATAAGAAAGTAGAATTATAATAAACACACACCAAACTATGTGGATAAATTCATTTCTAAAGATGCTCAAGATGCTCCAACACCCCTTTTAAACAACTGCCTTTGTGCATCACCTTTGCATCAAACCTTATGTTTTTCTCATTCTTGTCATTTTGTAGCATGACATATCCAGGCACTAACACAATGCATGGATTTCTACGTGGCGGGCTAGTGTCCTAAGACATTTCAATGTTCAAATGACTGTTTCCATGCATGTTTGTCACTTGTCACCTCCTTTGGTCAGTGGTAATGGCTCGAGATGCCTTGTAACCACATAGGAAGCTTCTTCTTGCTTCTCCTCTCTCCTTAAATGTCATATTTTCAATCCTATTTCTTCTTCTAAGTTCTTCTAGCTCCACTCTAAGTTTTCTCTAGCTTTGGCTCCTGCCTTTTCCTCGTCTACAACTCTTGCTTGCATAGCTTTATACAACTTGCTACACTAACACTCTCAAGCTCTCTTAGCAACACTCTTTGTAGCCCTCTTGGCTCTCGCATCTATCTCCCTTGCTTTATGTTTGTGAGCATCTTGGGATTCCATATCTCCTATCTATTGCATCTCTACATCATGATATGGGTTCTCCTCCTTGAGCGAGGATTTCTTTTATCACCTCTTTTGTGATATGGGTTCTCCTCATCGAGTGAGGATTTCTTTTATCACTCATACTTGGTGGTGCATATTTTAATCCTAAAGCGGGTTTTTCTTTCACCACATGCTTTATCCATTTCAGTGAATTTCTCTCTATCTATTTGGTTCTACGTGGAGGTGGGAAAACCAAAATGGGGGTTTGACTAAGGAAAACCCCTATATAGCCCCAACGCTTTCTCTAGATATCACGCATGTAGGTATTGAAGACATTCATTTGTTGGATGCTTCATCACTTGTGTAGTTGTAATTGTTTCCTTTCTATTTCTTATTCTCTTTATCATTCTTATTTCCCTTTATTTCAGTTATATTACATTTTGTTACTTTATCATATTCTGCAAGTTCTTAGCAATCAGAGTAGAAATAGCCACTTTGCCATTTTTCATGACATTCTTTCTTTCTAGTCCGTACAAGACATCAACGCACCTTTGGGATGCCAATGCACTACATTGTCATTTGTATCCCACACTGACATCCTTTGGCCAAGAGCTTATCGGTCTATCCTGGAAATCTTTGTGACCTTCTTTTTCAGATTCTAAAATTCTCGTGTTGTTCCTTAAGGTAGTTTAGGGTAGTTCGCCCCATGAGGCTATCTAAATGAAGAGAACTCATGAGTAGTGAATCCCCCTTATATATAGAAAGATAAAAAGAGGATATCAAGATAAAGAAAAAATAAATGAAACAAGTAATTGTGAGAATAGTCTAGGTACAAAGTGTAAGGAAAATGGATGATCCATGTAAAGAAATAAAAATTAAAGAGGATAATTATTGTAAAACAAGTAGTTATCTTGAGTGTGAACTAGACTAGTAGAGCAGGACCATGCCTTCAAGAAAAAACCTAAAATTATAAAACAAAACATCCAATAGGATTTTTTAAGTTTAACATCTTTCAGCGCTATGCAAAGTCAAATGGACCAAAGTTGAAATAGAGGAGAAATAAAAATAGGGAAATGTGTAGGTAATAGGAAGGGCTAATAGTGTAGCCTGAGAGGTCCTAGGTTTAAAGAGGAATATTTTAAGAATAATTCTATTATTTTCTCAAATTATTTGGTAAATATACACCCAAGACTTTTAGTGATGCAAGGAAGTAGTCAAGTGTATATAGGATTGGTAGAAGCAGGAGTAGAGTGAATATGATATAGTATATTTGCATTCTCAAGTAATTAATACAAGATAGTATATGATAGAAGGTGACACAAGACAACATTCTTGAAACATAAAAAAATAGGGCTCAACTAAATGAATGAACAAGATGATGAGCCACTAGGTTTTTCTAAGGGAGTTTCATTCAATGATGAAGGAAAAAATGCATAAATAACAATAAAAAATGACTCCTAATTATTATAGCAACTATGAGGGAATTTTTGAGAGATTGAGATAATGTGTACCTTATTGAAAACTTGTTGTTTTTAGGTCACAAAGGACTCATTCACCATTAGTGGCAAATGGGTCTCTATTAAGGTTTTGAAAACTGACTTTTGGGTTTTATTCCTCTTAGTCTACACCCTCAGATCCCAGGTGTTCATTGCTTTGGCCATCACTAAGGACTCATTCACCTTTAGTGGAAAATATGTCCTTTTAGGGTTTCAAAAAACTAATTTATGGGTTTTGTAATTTAATTTGTGCACTCTTAGTTCTTAGGTTTTCAACTCCTGAAAGTATGAAACAAATTCTATAAGGCTCTTTTTGTGATCTTGCAATGTAGATGATAACTTTTGTAACTTGACAACTTTGATATTTTTTCTTCAAACTTGTTCTTCACTTGATCTTCAATCTAGAAACCTTCAAAAAAACATTCAAGAGGAGAAAAACTTGTCGATTGTTAGTGGATAAGGCTTTTCCCAAGTCAAAACCCATTTAGGTAATTAAACCAAATTATGAAACAATGAAATATGGACATGAACCATGAAACTTGAAATGATGATACCTTAGAAGTTGTCTTGGAATGTAAATATTCAAACTAACATGAATTGACCATGAAAAATGTAGATCTTGATCTCAAAATAGATGTGAAACAATGCTTACAAATAGATCCTCAATGATACATCAATAATCTTAGCTCAACACCATGCTTAAATGCACCATGCCTTTGACATGATGAAATGACCTTGAATTCTGCAATAAACTCTTGATAATCTGATTTTGAATGCTCTTGAAATTCTTTATAATGCTCTTGTGAATGCACTCTTATGCTCACTTGAACTTGCTAGGTAACTTAGGATGAAAGTGAAAGGGTAATAAACACTTTACAACACCCTAAATTACTTACAATTTAAGTACATTTTAGTTAGAAGGGCCCTAGATTCAGTTTGAATGTGTACAACACATTACAATATTGAATCAAGGCATTATTAGGTTAATCTTATGTCAAATATTCCCAAATTAAGTGTGAAAAAGGGTTACTTTTTTCTGTACACTATATTTTGTCCCCACTTTAGTGAGATTTTTCCTGCATGAAAAACTCATAGTAAAGTAGACATTCAAGACACTTTAGTATGGAGAAATAACAAAGGTACATAGTCATACCCTATCAAAGGAAAATAAAAAGAAAGAAAAACAAAGGACCAAGCACAACCATTCCAACATAATGTGGAACATGGCTTATTTTTTGTAACATGCGTTGCTCACTCTGGGGTAGTGGGACCTCAATTTGTCCACAAGGTGAGTTGTCCCAACATGAATGCTCACTCTTGGGTAGTGGAACCTCAGTCTATCAACTAGGTGATTTATCCCAATCATGTGTGGTCACTTTGGGGTAGCAGAACCTCAGTTTATCCACTAGGTGAGTTATCCCAATGAGGTGGAAAATGAGAAAATCATATTAGTCTCCCATTCCATACCAAAGTTATCCTCTTGAAAACTTTGATAAGGTACCACAATATAATGATCTTGTTTTCTTTTGAATGTCATGTATGTAAGTTTTTATTAAAGTGGATTTGTCTTTGTTCATGTAAGGTATTCTTTTTAGGGAACATCATGCCTAATGTCTCCAAGAGAGGAGAAGTTGGTGTATTAGATCAACACTTATGTGATGCCTCTCGCTTTACATCATTCCACTAAGGGAAATAGTATTCTTAGAAATATCACACTCTTGGAGGACATCAAATAAAATGACACCACCAAGAAAATGACATGTCATGGAAAAAGGAAAATCATGCCATGAAATATGCTGAAATATTTCATCTATGTATTCCCCCACTTTAACTTTTTTTCTAGCACCATTACTGTGAGCAATTTCTTTAAATTAGCCAATTTTTTTGTCCTAAGACATGAGATATTTCCTTGGAAAACTCTATGCCAAGCCATATGTTTCAAAAATAAAGCTACATCATGAAATAGGAAGGAAGGGGGTTGCCCTAGAAAATGCAACAACTAAAGATAACTCAGTATGTAACATGTGAGAAAACTTAAGGCATGATGGCCACATCCCAAGCTTTCTCTTAGATATACATGGAAGGTAGTCAAGTAGCCACAAGAGACAACAACATGTGACATATGAGGACAAAGCTACCTAACCCTTGCCCCCACTTAGTGTAAGACAAAGATGAGCCAAGATGGTTGATGAGAAACATGAAAATAAATATCAATCAATTATTAGAGGAATGAGGTAATTCAACACAAGGAAGAGCACCACAATCCCTAAGATGTTGAATTTTATTACCCAAAGTCTTACATTCATTAGTAGAATGACCGTGAATTCTATGATATGCACAAAATGAATTGTTGTAATAAAAATAATTTTGTGTTCTCTAAGGGAGTGATATCAAATGATCTTGGAGGAGTCTCGATAAGGTACTCTATTGTTCAATAGTAGAATATGTTCCTTTATTTTGTGACAAAGATATCTCTTTCTTAGTACAAGATTTCATACTTACATAAGACTCTTTAGATTGTGATTTTTTGTACTCTCCTTTATAGGAGGGTTTAAAATTTAACGAACTCCAAACGTTACTAATACATATCCTAGGAGTGCTTTGTGTGATGGAAATGATGTTAAGTGAATATTTCTTTGTTTCTTTCATTTGTTTTGAAGTACAATAACCAATACCACTAGTTGTTTGTTGTGTGTTAGGATCCATAGGGACATGGATACCTTGTTCTCTAGCACCATGTCCTTTTCCACTATACCCAAGTTATTTCATAAGTTCATAACCTCTTCGATAAAGATTTTTCATTTCTTTAGGATTTGGGGGTTGTTCATAATCAACTTCGTCAAAGTTGAGTAATTTTCTTGATCTTCTAAAGTATTTGAGGTGGATGATTTTGAGTTTTGTGATGAATTTTGTGTTGACATTACCACTTTTTATTTTCCCTTTCTAGAATCTTTGTTTATGATATTGTATTCTCCCGTGAATGTAGTTGTGAAATATAAGGAACCCCAATCATCTTCAAATAGCTTACTGACTTGATCAATGTTCTTCTTGTGTTCATCTTCTTTCTTGACTACAAATTTTTCATTTGGACACAATGCTTCCAAAGGATCTCATCCTTCTTTCTCAACAATCAAACAACTTTCGGGTTGATGATCAACCTTAAGTGTGTAAACTTTTTTTGTCATAAACGTACTTCATTATATGATGAAGAGTAGAAGGCACTCCACTCATTGTGTGAATCCATGGACTTCCTATTTAAAAGAAGATTATATGAAAGTTTGTGAGGCATAACATGGACCAGATTTTGCAATGTAACCTTCTCATCTTTAATAGGTAACCTGATTACTCCAAGTAGTTATTTTCCTATATTGTCAAACCCTTGGATAGACAAATAATTGGGGACAATGTCACTCTTATTCATATAAATCTTCTCAAAGAGGCTCACACTACACACATTAATAGTTGAATCATTATCAACAAGGGTTCTCTTTATCCCGATCCTATTAATATGAGGTAATATCATGAAAGCTTCATTTTTTTTTGTTCTAATAAAGGTAACTCATCTTGATAATGTGTAATGTCTAAGTTGGCCAAAGTTATAGCTTGGATTTGGGTTGCCACATCATTTGATTGCACATTAGGAATGGTAGGGACCTGTTGTAAAGAAATTCGAAGCATGTTTTGATAGATAGGTGAGGCTTGAATAAGATTCCATAAGGATATCTTAGTAGGACTATTCATAATTTCTTCAATAGGATCATAATCCTTTCCAATTTTTAAAGGAAAATAAGGAGGACCAAGTAAGATGGGGTTAGGCAATAGGAGGGATGTTTCAGTTGTTTGTCTTGGTTATAGATTTCTCTTAGTGTTATATGTATGAGCAATAATATTGAAACTCAGTTTCTGAAATTTTTTTTATCTTTATCAAGTTTCCTTTTAGGTGGTTCTAAGATAAGAATGGGTTTGTTTTGAACATGAGGTTTTTGTGAGGGTGGATAAATGATAAGATTAGGCTCAGGAGATGTATAATGTGCATAACCTTCATAGAATTATCCTTATTTTCAAGATCTCTTAGTGAAGGGGAGTCTATTGTTACTTCATCATCTTCATCTAAGGAATTACTATTGTCAATGTTCTCATTTTCTTCCACCATGATATCGTCCCTAGTAGGAGAATTTTTAGGAGAACTACAAACTAAATGTTCATGAAATTAAAAGGCTGGTTGTTCTAAAGTAACTTCATCACAAGTAGGGGAGTCATCAATGACAGAATTTTATTATTCAATAATGTCTTTCCTAGTAGGAGAGGTAAGGGAAGAGAGACAAATAGGACTCTCATAACTCTCACTAGTTTGATCTTCTAACCCAAATATCTTCATCACAAAAAGGAGAGATATTAGGAGAAGACCAAATTTGATTGTCATGATTATCCACCAATGTATTCTCTATCGATAAAGTATTCTCATGAGTGTGAGGGATGGAATTTTTCTTTGCATGCTTAGAAAGGTAAGATACTAACAATGTTTGACAAAAAATGAAGAGTATTTCTAACCTTATCATGCAATGCTTGAAGAATGTAAAAAATATATACCCAAAGATGACAAGTGCTTTTACCCAACTTATGCAAAGCTTCAAAAATAAAAACAATATATATCCAAAAATGAAAAGCACTTTATCAAACCTATATAAAGCTTCTTGAATGTAAACATTGTGTATGAAAACGTGAAATGTAATTTTATCCATATTATGCAATGTTTCAGAAATGTAAACATTTTTAGATGTGATGATTTTTGATACTAAAATGATTTTGGAAGAATTGAAAATTTACTACTAGATTTTTACTAGATTTTAAGTGTTTTTCAATGAGTTTCAAATGCTAAAAAATCCAAGTTAGATGTGATCAAGGACTCATTCGCCAGTAGGTGTGAATGGGTCCCCTATCAGGATTTTCAAAAAGGTGGAAAATATAATTTTTAAGTCAAGTTTTATGTGTTTTTGTGCCTAGTGTCAAATTGTAACTCTTGTGACAAAAATTTCTAGAATTTGATGACCTATATGACACCTTTTGAAATATAATCTTGACTCAATGTTTTGAATATGAATGACGAAAAGTATGCTAATATACAAACACTATGCAAAATGAATGTAACTTGCATGCAAATTTTTGAATTGTTTAGATTTAAACAATATAAGAATGAAAATTTAAACCCCTATATGAAATGCAAAAAAATGCAATTTTAAACCACCCTAGATGTAATGAAACTAGTGCAAACCTAATGCAAACTATTGCAAAACTAAGATCCAGGGTTTTAATGTACTTCAAATTAGAAATTAGGATGTTCAAAGGGATCAAGTTCACCAAAATGAATGAACAAGATGATGAGCCACTAGGTTTTTCTATGGGAGTTTCATTCAATTATGAAGGTGAAAATGCATAAATAATAATAAAAAATGACTCCTAGCTACTATAGAAACTATGAGGGAAGTTCTGAGAGCTTCAAATAATGTGTACCTTTTTAAAACTTTTTGTTTAGGTCACAAACGACTCATTCACCTTTAATGGTGAATGGGTCCCTGTTAGGGTTCCAAAAACTGACTTCTAGGTTTTATTCCTCTTAGTCTACACTCCCAGATCCTAGGTTTTCATTGCTCTAGGCCTCACTAAGGACTCATTCATCTTTAGTAGCGAATGGGTCCTTTTAGGGTTTTGAAAAAATAATTTCTTGGTTTTGTACTTCAATTTCTACACTCTTAGTTCCAAGGTTTTTAGGTCCTCAAAGTCTAAAACAAATTCTATAGGCATCTTTTCATGATCTTGCAATGTAGATGACAAATTTTCCAACTTGACAACTTTGACATTTTTTCTTCAAACTTATTTTTTACATGATTTTTAATCTAGAAACCTACAAACACACATTCAAGAGGAGGAAAAATTGTTGGTTTTTAGTGAATAGGGGTTTTCCTATGTCAAACCTCATTTAGGTAATTAAAACAAATGATCAAAACAGTGAAATAAGGACATGAAACATAAAACTTGAAATGATGATACCTTAGAAGTTATCCTGGAATGCAAATATACAAACTAACATGAAGTGGCCATGAAGAATGTAGATATTGATCTCAAATTAGATGTGAAACAATTCTTGCAAATAGATCCTCAATTCTATATCAACAATCCTAGCTCAACAACATGCTTGAACCCATTCCATTGACATGATGAAATGACTTTGAATTGCTTCAATAAAATCTTGATAATTTGAATTTGAATGCCCTTGAAATGCTCTATAGTGCTCCATAATGCTCTTTTGAATGTACTTTTATAACCACTTGAACTTGCAAGGTCACTTAGGATGAAACTATGTGAATTAACCTTATATCTATACTAAATTTAAGAATTAACCTTGAAATTCAAATAATCCAAGCCGACATCAGATCTAGAACTCAAAATCATTAAAATCCTATCACAATTAAATTCAAAAAGGGGTGTCCTATGTGAGCAGGACCCATTTTCCACTAAAGACGAATGGGTCCTAACACATCTTTCTAGAACCATGCTTCAAGGGGATGAAATAAGATCTAAAATCCACCTCAAATATGCCAAAAAAGGGTGTCCTAGGTTAGGAGGACTCATTCACCAATAAAGGTGAATGGTTCGTAGCACAATTTTCTAAGACCAAGCTTCAGAGAGGTGGAATAACATAAAAAACCCACCTCAAATACGTAAAGGGGTGTCCTATAGGGAAAACTTTAGTGACGAATCTTTGCTAATAGGTGAATTCTAGGAATCAAGCAAGTCAAAATTGGAAAATTTACCTTACCCAACAAGGTGTCCAAATTGCCTAGATTTTATGAACTATCGATCCAATGCATGTCCATTCGCTAATGAATTTCTTTATGAGGCATGTTTAGGCAATAAATTTTCCATAACAGACTACACGTTTCCAATGGACTGATTAATATTTTCACCTAGAATCCCGGGAGCATGTCATAAAACACCTACAAATTGGCCAATATTATTAAAACAACATTATATGAGGACCCATTTCGCCAATTAAAATTTACAAATAGTTGCTTAAGAAGACCCATTTTTCCAATTGAAATTTATAAATAGTTGCTTATGAGGACCTATTTCGCCAATAATATTTAAGAATAATTACATTTGTGGACACATTTCACCTTGAAAATTTACAAAGTATCATTGTATAAGCACGCAAGATTCACCAAATTTTTAACATACCATTTAAAAATACCGTAGAATTCACCAAATATGGATTGATATAAATAAAATTGAAACTATTATTTATTCTTACACATTTTTTTTGGTTCTAAGGTTCTACTTCTTGATTAAAAAGTTAGCGAAAGTCGATAATGTAGAATTAAAGGTGAGTGATAATTTTTTTATATTGTTATTAGTTATTATTAATAATAATAAGATTTGTTTATCTATTTTCCATTCTTGATTCGGTCTTAAACATAATTTTGAGTAGGTAATGGGATCTATATTCTCTACCGGTCTGTCCTTAAACAAGAAGACATTTTTTCCCAACTTTTATTCGAAGTGAGAGATCAATATGTCGAGGAACAAGGATAAGACTCCTCAAGGTAATGAAGAGATTGGGAGGTCGTTAAAACACCC
Source organism: Sequoiadendron giganteum (assembly GCA_007115665.2). Lineage (NCBI taxonomy): Eukaryota > Viridiplantae > Streptophyta > Pinopsida > Cupressales > Cupressaceae > Sequoiadendron > Sequoiadendron giganteum. The sequence continues at coordinate 522,347,052 of CM021105.1, read as the reverse complement.
AAACCGTGGAGGTACCATATAGTCTTACTTTGGAATTGGAAAAGCTTCTGATCCATCAGATCAAGGTGGAGCTACATCATCAACTCTTCCACCAAATATTATTGAGGAAGGCATTCATAATACCTCACCACCACAGGAAGGTCAAGGTGAGATTTTCATTGAGTTAAATCAAAATTTATCAAAGAGGATGGCAATACCACAGAAGGTGTTCCAAGGGATACCTTGGTTAGCCAAAATGATGTAATTGAATTGGATAAGGTTGCTGTTGGTAGTAAGAAAAGAAAAGGAAAATCAAAATTGGGGCGCGAGTGGGAAATGATAACGAATTTTCAACTTGGTTGGTTGTCGAAGTATCCATTCATTGTACTAGTGGGGGTAGCAAACGAAAATGATATTGAAAGGGAAATAGAGGTCAAATGTACAATTTGTAGTTGGGAATGTGGAAGAGACAAGATGTTGTAGCTAAAGGTTGACACTATAGAAAATCATATCGGTGAAGTTTACGAAAAACAAATCATAGACGAGAAGGAACAATCAGTCGTATGATGGAAATCAAAGGAATTATGTCTTCATGTTAAGTATGTTGCGGATTATGAAGAGAATAACCATAGAATTTTGAAGCTTGAAAAATGTCAAGGTACATTTGAGGCTCATTTTGGAAAAGCCATGGTAGTAGCAAATTTGTCAAAAACTATTCAAATGATTGTTTTTTTTCATTTTTTTTCTAGGGGATGTCCTATGACAAAATGCATAGAATATTTGGATTTATCATATTATTTGAGTGTTCCCCACTTTCCCTTATCACATTGGTCAATAAATGTTGGATGGGAATGGGTGAACTGTCTTGCTACAATGGAAAATGAAGATTTAAAGGAGAAAGTAAAAGAGTCAAATTTCATTGCATTATCTTTAGATGAAGTTACTTCGGTAGACAATACATCTTGGGTCTGTATGCATTTGTATATTGTAGAACAACATGTTCTCCAAGCTCATCTTCTTTGTGTTCATAAAATGAAGGATAGTTCAACATCACAAAATCTATTTCAACTAGTCAAGAAATATTTGAATGAAATTGCAGGTATGGATGAGTTGACAATTGAAAAAAAGTTGGTGTGTGTAGGAGTTGATTTTGTTGTAGTGATGCAAGGTCAAAGGAATGGTGTTTGCACACAGTTATAAAATACTTGTGCACCATACATGCTTGGCATTCACTGCATGGCCCAGAGAATGAATTTAGCATTGAAAATTGTAAGCAAGTTTCCTACAGTATCAAAAGTTGAAAATCTAGTCCGCGAGATGCACACATACCTCTATAGAAGTCCCAAATGTTTCCTTGAATTTCAACATTTTTCTAAGGGAATAACACCTGGAAACAAGCTTCTCAAGGATTTCGATGCTAGATGGATCTTCATGCATAGACCAACACAACAAGTTCTTTTAGAACATCAATCCTTGAATGGAGTGATGTACGAGAATCACAACACAATAGACAAAGCTCCTAACCTCTTACATAGGTTAAGCAATATAGAGACAATCTTGAATTTAACTAATATTCTCCCCATGCTGGATGAGATGAACAATCTTGTGAAGAAATCCCAAGACAAAACTATGTATTTTTATGAATATTCCAATCTACCTAAACTTACATGCTTGGCCCTCAATCATCTATATGTAGAACTAACACAAGAAGGTGCAAATGATTTGATGTGGCAAAAAAAATTGATTTGAATAATCCTGATAATTATTTATAGTTTAATGCAAGCATGCACTTATGTATCTATGTACGTGGATATGAGATACCAATGTACCATTGTAAGACAATGAGGTGCTCTAGTAGAGAAGTAGTTGTTAATGAGGGAAATTTTAATGACATTGTTTTTGATAAAAGGGTAAAATGGGTTTTACAGGGACCCGAAACCACAAAGTTTACAAAACAACAAAGAGGAAACCAGAGTTCCACCAAAAAAAATAGTTACCCGAGAGAAGACCAACAACAACCAACCAAAAAGGACCAGAAAGGTCAAGAAAGAAGGTCTAGCAAAGAAAGTACAAAGAAAACCCTAGCCCTTAATTTAGAGTTCTAAGGATAGACTTCGTCTCCGCCTCCAGCTCCTGCATATCTTTAACCCCCTTTTTAAAAGTTTGAATCCTTTTTGGGGTAAGGGGGGCCTTACGCTTCAGGTTGGCTCTAGTTCTTTTGGAAATGCCAGCTTCCTCCTGGCTTTTATCCTCGGTATCCTCCAAATCAACCACCAGAGACCCCTGCTGGGCTTTATCGAGCTTCTTAGTCATCGCATTAATGATTATAGCATTATTTCTTGCTATACGATTATTTTGCTCGGCTATAGTTTTGACGGTATTCCTTAAGTTCTCAGCTTCAGTGTCAATCTTTCTGTTACTGTGAACCACTTCTTTCTTTTCCATCTCAGCAATCTTAGCACCCATTTCATTGATCTTACTTTGCAGTGCCCAGTTTTTAATTTTTAGCTCATTAATTTAAGAGAAAGTCCAATCCAAGAGTTTAGAGTGGGACTCAGAATTGGTTTTGGCAAGGTTGAGATAATCCAAAGAGGGCTTTTTTCAAGTGTTAATAGGGGAATTATCATTAATATGTATGTCCGATAGAGGGTCATCACAACGCTCAGATTTGTTCGTCTTGGACTCCTTCGACTCAGAGGACTCTTCGGAGTAGGAAACAAGGCTTTTGGCCTGGGTTTTCTTATCAACAGGGCTGATCTTAAGGGAAGGACTATCAGGCTCAAGCTCAATGTGGGTTTTACTAGTATCCCTGGAAGGGCTAGCATGCAAGCTAGGGGCTTTTCTAGCTGGGCTAGAGTTAGGAAAATAGTCCGAGTCATTGGGCTCAGTATCATCACTCTCAGAATCAGGGTTGGTTTCCAAGATAGCAGGAGCAGGCACATGGTGATGTTCAACAATTAGCCTAATTAACCCAGTGTGCAGAATGGGAAATAATTTAGGGTTTTTCTTGTTGTCCTCCAAGCTTTTCTTTAAGGAGCAGAAAAGATAATATGGGATAGAGACCCTTACCTTGTGTCAGAAATGGTTGAGAAGAGCAAAGTGGTTTCCATAGACTTTAGTGAAGCACCCATCCACCGTAATGTACTCCATGATAACTCGAAGAACCTTTCTCCAGATAGTCTTTATGGAGTCAACATTGAAGTAATTGTTAGCAATTTTGATCATACTTAGCCTTTCCTTATCCTTTTTAGGAAATCTAATTATAGCTTCCTCAGAAAAAGCCCTGTCCCTAAAGAACTTCTTCCCATCAGTGGGTAATCCCGTAACATCAACAATGAGGTTTTCATTGAGTTCCACATTCCTACCAAACAGATTCAAATTACCATCATTCCAATTTTTGGCAAAGAGATTTGTGGCCTCCTAGTTAGAGCCATGAAGCTTCTCAAGGAAAGGAGTCAACCCTTCGCTTTTAATCTTGTTCCAAACCTTGGCATTTTTCATATGTATTTCATAGCTACTCGGCTCAATTCACTTTCTATCTCCTCCCATTTCGGTCGACACAGTGAGGTAGGTCCAAATACAATCCTTTCTAAAATTAGCCCCGCCAAATCTAAGAACCCACAAAGCATGCAAAGTTTTCTTGCAAATTACTCCACTGGGCTTGGTCCCATGCAATCTAATGATTGTGATGTGATAGATCCAACCTGTCCTCATTAAAGGGATAACACATCGCTTTACCATGTGATTTATCATAATTTAATAGGGCACAGACATTAAAATTTAGATCACTAATATTTAGCCAGGTACACACTTTTTTACTCATAACTCTTTCATTAGCAAAAAAGTCTACAACAGCATTGACTTCTCTATAGGTGTGTGATATTTTAACTTTTTCAAATTTGGTCAAGTTCAATATGGCTTCCTCAATCCACGAATTGATGGTCCACGAGGGGGGAGACTTGCCACAGAGGCAGTCAATTATGTTTTTGGAATCTCCTTCAAGCCATATATTTTTTATGTTAAGACTTTGGGCTAAATTTATGATGTGGTAAGTACCAGCAGCCTCTGCCAGATAATTAGTTTGAGAGCCAAGAGGTGAGGCAATCGCACCAATGAGGTTGCCAAAGGAATCCCTTATAACTTTGCTACAGCCTGCCGCCCCTAGATTGTCTTTAGCTGTGCCATCAAAGTTAGCTTTGATCCACCCATTTGGTGAAAAAGACTAGCAAACTCCCTCTCTGTCCTTTTTGGCCTTCGTAATAGAACTAGACAAATTAGGATTGATGTTCCATTCCTTAGCAACAATTAGATCATAGTTCAAAAAATCCACATTCATGGTCTTCCTATCCTTCTGGGCCATGACATTGAAGTTTTCCTTCAGGGATCTAACAATTTTATCAAAGACAATATCCACAAATGCTTCTTTGCCCCTAAAAATTATGTTGTTGCGTTCTTTCCAAAGGCCCCAAGCAATATGAGGGAAGGATAAATCCCAAAAAGACTTGACCAAAGGGTTCCTTATCGGGGCTTTCCACTAAGAAAAGAGATCTTCAATAGACAAAGGGAAAACCCAAGGAAAGTTCCATAACCTGATGAATTTTTCATAAAGAGAAGCAACAAAAGAGCAATGAAAGAATAAATGACACACAGATTCTACCTCCATCTTATAGAGAAAGCATCTATTTGGTATTTGAAATCCACGTTTGCACAGGTTTTCAATCATGAGCACCTTATTTTGGAGAAGGATCTAGAATAAGATATTAATTTTAGGAATCAGATGTTTGAAAAAGGGAGGATGATCCAAGGAAGAAGTGATCCTGGTAAAGGTGGAAGACATAGAAAAGTTTCTAGAGGGATCATCAATCCAGACTGCACGATCATCCAACTGCTCAGAACTAAATCTAACAGCCAGCAACGAAGTATGGATAGGAGCCAAAGCCTGACTAACACTACCCAGGTCCACCCAATTACCATTCACTTTGTAGTCTTTCACATAGGTTCCAAATCGATCCTTGCAATTCTTAGCCCATTCTCTGAAGGAGTTGATTTTTATCATGGGTTCCTTAAAAAGCCATATGTCTTCCCAGAATCTGGTGCGATTACCATTTCTCACTTGCCATCCAATGCCATCATCCACAATATTTTTTCCAATGATTAAGTTTTTCCAGCAGATAGACCCTCTCGGAAGAAGGTGGGGGTCCATCTTTATAATGGAGGAACAATTGTTTTCTAAATATTTACTAGCCAGAATATCAATCCACTCCCCAGAAGAAGAGAAGATTCTCTAGATTTTCTTAGCTAAGAGGATTTTATTGACAATTCTGATTCTTCTTAAGCTAAGTCCACCATTCTTTCTAGGTCTATAGACTAGATTCTAGTCAATTAGGGGAACTCTTTTATTTTCCTCATCACCCGACCAAAGAAATATTTTTTGAATTTTTTCAATGGCATCAACAAATTTTGCTGGAATCTTAAAGAGGCTTAGGGCATAGATAGGAAGATTCTAGAGAGAGGCTTTGAGGAGCTGAAGCTTACCAGCTTGACTTAGCAGAGCTCCTTTCTAGCCTACAAGCTTCTTACTGAATCTATCCACCAATGAGATCTAGAAAGACTCAGGAGGTTTCATACTTAAAGGAAGACCAAGGTAGGTGGAAGGAAGGGAATCCATCCTACAACCCATAATTCTAACAATGTTGGCCTTTCTATGAGCCGGAGTGTTGAAGAAGAACAAAGAAATTTTTTGATTGTTGATCAACTATCTTGAAGCTCTCCCATACTTATCAAGCAACTATTTTATAAATTTTCCTTCAGACACAGTAGCTTGACCCATAAGCATAGTGTCATCAATGAATTGTTGATGTGAGCACACCAGGTTGCCTGAGGAAGGTCTGAGCCCAGAAAGATATTTGAAGTCAACCAGATTTTTCATATTCCTGCCTAAACTTTCAGCCATAATAGCGAATAAAATAGGAGATATAGGATCACCCTACCTTAGACCTTTGGTACTCTGAAAAAAGGAGGTAGGGGATCCATTGACCATAATCAATATGGAAGTAGTGGATACAAGTTGTTCCACCATTTGAATAACCCTATTATTAAAGCCAAAAGCCTTCAAGATTTTAAATAAAAAAATCCAATCAACTCTATCATAGGCTTTAGAAATATCAAGCTTTAATAGGAAACCTTCGGTCTTTGACTCAACAAGGGAATGAATGTTCTCATGAACCGTAACAATAGAATCAAGGATTTGTCTACTAGGAACAAAGCCATTTTGTTGAGGAGAAATCAAGGATGGCAAAATAGTTAACAATCTAGAGGTTAAGACCTTAGAGATGATCTTGTATAAAGAATTATAGAGACTGATGGGCCTAAAAGCCTCAAATTTATTAGCTCCAAGCTTCTTGGGGATGAGATCCAAGAAAGTAGCATTTAATTATTTTAAAAGACATCTGGCTGCAAAAATATTCCTTAACAACATTAACCACATCTTCTTCAACAATCTCCTAGAGCCATTGAAAGAAAAACAAAGGGAAACCATTAGGACCCAGAGCTTTACTCCCATCAAAGGAAAAGACAGCCCGCTTAACTTCCTCATTGGTGGGGATAGCTGTCATAAAAGAGTTATTTTCCTGATTGATAACTCTAGGTATAGCTTCAACTAGCTGATATTGCTCATTTTGGTTTATTTCATTACTTGCCGATAGAAGATGTTTAAAAAAGGAGCTCGCCTGCTTCCTGATATCCTCCTCCTCCTCATACCTAGTTCCATTCACATCTATATGAGATATTCTGTTAACATCTCTGTGTTTTGAAATCGAAAGTTGGAAGTACCTATTGTTTCTATCTCCAGCAGATAGCCAAAGGGCTCTTGATCTTTGTTTCCAGAACTCCTCCTCCTTCCCAATTATGTCATGCATCTTCATAAGGAGCTCATTCTCTTTTTCCTTAGTATCATTCAAGTAACCCTCCTTCTGTATTTTGAACTGAATTGCTCCTAGATCCATTTTGAAGTTCGGACTTAATCTTAAAAATGTTCCCAAAAGAATCCTTTTTCCATTTTTTTAAATTACATTTCACTTCCCTTAATTTTTTGGCAATTCTAAACATAGCAGTTCCTTGAATACTTATATTCCACCATTTCTTTATTTCCTCTTTAAGGTCAGGATGAGAGATCCACATTTTTTCAAATTTGAAAGGAGTATTCTTCTTCTTTTTTATAGGATATGTAGTGAAACTGGTAGGAGAGTGATCAGAACCTATTCTTGTGAGAGCCTTAAGGGTGCAATAGTAATCTAAATACCAATGATTGGAAATAAAAGATCTATCTAGTCTAACCTGTATGAGATCCATCCCCTTTTTGCGATTGGACCAAGTGAAGGAGGCTCCATGAAGATCCAAATCAATCAGCCCTTGATTATCAATGAAGTTCTGAAGATCCTCTTTACTCTCCAAGTTAATTTGAGATCCCCCAAATTTTTCATCATTTCTTAGGGGTGTATTAAAATCCCCCATAACAATCCAAGATTCTTTATCAAAACTCCTCCTAATGGCAGCTAATTCCAACCAAAAATATTTTCTCATACCTTTTCCATTAGGAGCATATATGTTCATTTGAATCCAGCTAAAGTTATCTCTTATATGTGTGAATCTATTAACTATGTGATTCATACCTTCCAATATCAGATCTCCTTTGATATTGTGATTATTTCAAAAAGTAATAATGCCTCCCAAAGAGTCATTCGAGTTATTGCCCTAGTTACTGTAGAATTGAAAAAGTTTCATCTTTTCAATTTTCTCCTTAGACATTTTAGTTTCCTAAATTAAAAGAATGTCAGGTTTGTGATCTCTAACAAAGTTGTGAAGAACATCCTGCTTGTGGGGGCTATTGAGTCCCCTAATATTCTAGGACATAATCTTCATTATATACCAGGGGAATTAAGACATTCCGGGATGGTTTTTTGAGATCCATCTGCTATATCCTAAAAGCTATTCAGCTCTCTTTTCTTTTTCAAAGACTTTTTACCTCTTGAATTCTTTACTGCTCCACAATCTGCCTTGCCTCTTGATCTAGTAGAAATACCACTTGGGGTCTTCCATTGTTTGATTTTTCCAGACTTCTTCTTTTATGTATTCTCCTCTTTATTAGTTTCTTCTTGACTGTCCATCTCTCTACTAGATTTCCAATCCTTTTCGTTTGGTAATCTTTGTTCCCAGGGTAAGGTGTCCATATTATTGTTCTCTTGACAAAACAAGACATTACTGGATAGGTTAGTTGAGAAATCCAATTTTTCAAGGGATTCTAAAACCCTAATAGTGGAGTTGGGATTCATTAGGTGCTCCACACCCATAGGGGGAAGGTTATCAAAAAACATGGAGAGAGGAGGGATTTTCAGAACCAAGGATAGGCCCTCACTAGGGATATCCTCTAGACCTGGAATCTCTTCATTTCTATCAGAAAGGATTGTCATTTGGGATAAGGAAGGAGAAAGGTTCTGATCTCCTTCTCCAGCTAGGGTGCCCTCATTAGAGTCTCTTTCCTTTGAGGGAGACTTTAAGTTATGAAGATCATTAGGGATCTCACCTTTATACTCCAGGACCACTTCGATCTTTGAGGAGCTTTTCTGATTATCAACTTATATGTTTTCCAACTCCTGTTCTTTATTTTCCTTCCTTTCTTCCCCTGAATCTTTCTTCTTTTTTTTCCATTCCTTTTTTCCAGGTTTTGCTACCTTTTCTTTCTCTAAAGTAGCATTTAAAGGGCATTTTTTTGCCCAATGACCAGATTTCCTACATTTGAAGCAGGAAAACGAGATGGTTTCAAACTCTATATTTTGTTCCCAGGAACCCAGTTTAGATTTTATCTCTATCGATGATGGTAAGTTTGCTTCTTGTGGAACTCCCACACATATCCTCGCAAAAACCAATCTCTTTCTAGAAGTTGTCATTGTGTCGATCAAAAGGAGCTCACAATGTCGAGGAAGATGTCTTCACTCCAATACTCTAGGGGTAGGCCTGGGAGTCTAACCCAGACTGGAACATTCTCAATGATGGAATCCGATAGATCCAAGTGGGCAGACCACTTCTTTAGAGCCAGGGAAGATTTCCCTATCACTGAGGGACCTCCACCTCTTACAGCTGTGATATCCTCTTTGCAAGTAAATTCAAAAGCAAAAAAACCCTTTGGAAGACTAGCAACTGAGAATTTCCCATTGGTTCTCCATTTGTTTTTAACAAACTCCCTCACCACTTCAATATTTGGTCCAGGGCCCATAAACTTTCCAACGAGAGTTCATTCCATTAGGGCTATATTATGGTCTATAATTAGATCTGGAATGGAAATAGAAAACTTACCTCTAGCAGGGATGAGATATTTTGCACTGGAGGGAAGGAAGACTTTCCATTCGGTTTTACCCTGAAAAGTGAGGTCCAGGTTTTGCCTCTTTCTCATTTTTACCGGTGGAAGAAGTAGCAGGGATAATCGTCGAAATTTCCTTTCCCCCAGGATCCACCTATATTTTGTCTCCGGAGTCCACATCATCCTGGTCATCCTTACCTTGCTTCTAACTCGATTCCAGCTCCTGATTCGACTGTCAATTTTTTGATCTTGCTCCGCTTCTGGTTCCAATTCCATTGCTTTGAATTTCGAACTTCGTTTGCTCCTACCCATGACCGCACCCGTGTCCGCTCCCATGATCCCATTTTTTTATTGTTACGTTGCTATTAATTTGTTAGTGATAATTTCAAGAAAATTACAAAATCTCTTTCCTCAGAGTTTCATGAAAGATTCCCTCAACATGAAATACTTGAAGCCATGGGCATTGTGTATCCTTAATTTTGGGTAAACCAAGATAACCCAAAATATTTTCATGATCAAGTAAAAATCTTGATTGAACAGTTTTTAAAAAAGGTAATATACGATGAGCAAACAATAGAAGGAATTTTAAATTAAAATAAGATTAGACAACAATGTAGGAATTTTGCAATAGCTATGACATACCAACATAAATCCATGGGTAAGGAGAATTCCTTTGAACTGAAATCAATAAAAAAGGTTTGGACAAGCTTAGGTCAGAGTGAAATATGGCATGGTTTGATATCAAAATATTTCAAACTTGTTGATTTATGTCAAACAATGATATTGGGGTCGATGGAGGATGAGAGAGTTTTCACTACATTGGGGTTTTTGAAATCAAAGTTAAGAAACAAATTGGACAAGAATTTGGAAAATTTCTTGAGGATGAAAGGAACTGCGTATAATGTCAAAAAAAATCATTTTCAAAGGGAACTCGCAATTTGGAGGTCCACATGTGAAAGAAGACGGACCAGGTTGTGCAACAAAGGCACTCCAATTCCAAGCGCTAGTACTGGTGGCACTGGTAGTAGTAGTGGGATTGAGACATATGACAATGATATTGAAATTGACATAAAGCACACAATGAATGTTGCATTTGAGACACAGGCCAAAGAAAGTGAAGAGTAGACTCAAAATCAAGATGACTCTTTTACTTAATCTCAAGATGAGCATCAATTTGAGGACCCTAACTCTATTTGGGAAATGGAAGAGAATTAGCAGGTTTTAGGTATTTTTACTGCACTTCATGAATTATTTTCCATTGTTCCAAAGTCCAAACTTTAGTTGATGATATTTTATATTGTATTCAATGAGCATTGAAATTATGAATCATTGCACTTCATGATATCTTCTTTTACATCGCACGGCATGAATCATATTCCAAACTGTAGTTGATGATATTTTATATTATATTCAAATAAATTTTGAATCAGTGCACTTCATGATATTTTATTTTATATTGAACTTCTTGAATCATATGCGAAACTATAGTCGATGATATTTTATATTGTATTCCATCATCCATGAAATTGCGATATTAAAATTTAAATTTGATCTCTTAAAAGGAAATTTAATTTTTCTTTACAAAGAAACTAGCCTCCACCAAGCCCACCCACTTATCTTCCACATATCAATAATCACAAAATATACCACACTTTGATTTTATGAACAATAAAAATTGTAGAAATTTATGTGACAAGATCCATATTATAGCCTACATTGCATCCATAAAAAAAATTGAAATTCTATAGTTACGTATTCCTTCCCCCATTCCTAACAAAATTCTATACCATTAGCCTAACAATGCTTCATCGACAGAGCCCCCATCATAGCCCTACCAATGGCCCGATGAAAATAGCTCACAACCTAGTATCGGTGTAACATTACTCTATCGAGCTGACTCCTAAGGTGCTCTCCCTGATATACTGAAAGATTCAAGTTGTCAACAAAAGTAACCATGAATTATGGAATGCATAAAGTATATCTGGGGAACTAGGGTACATTGGGGAAACATTATCTAGCATCCCACCAATAGAACAAAGGAAAGGCGTCCATCGGTGGAGAGGGTGGCTATCAGTGAAAGACTGATGTGACATCCTGGGGCATCATCGACATCAAGATATTTGAAATAAATGTTCTTATATGATGACAAGAATGAAATATGGTCCATGGATAGTGCATTTATGAACTTGAATTGATGTGAATTATATCACAAGTTGATCACATAGTTGTTACACAATCCTAGAAGATTTTGCTTAGGGCAGAAGCAAAAAGGAAAAAACTTAGAATTCTGACGCAACAAAGACCGGTGGATTGTGGAGGCAACTTGGAGAGACTCACGTAAGTACTTCAGACCTAGCTGAGAAGCTATTGTCATCAAAATCTTAAGATTTAAATAATGGAAGAGAGTATAGACAAACCCAAAGCTAAAAAATAGAAAATTGAAAAGCCTAAGAGACTCCTAAATGAAGACCTAATAGATCAATGCCCTGGGTTGGGGCTGAGATGCAAGACGAGTGTTCAAATGAATCCTTCCATGGATCAACTATGGGACAAAGATAAGGGCTTAGGATATATTTGGACACTGAAATGAGGGTATGACCTCTTCATGTACCATTACAGAAAACAATTTAGGTTTCAATCAGTCTACAATCCGTGGAGGTTGAACCTAGGAAGACTTGTGGTGCCCAATGTTTTTGTGATCACAGAGCTAATTGAAGCTCTTTCTATTAGATATGACCCCAAGAGAAGAACTATTCACTCACATGGTGGGGGTGACATTCTTGTTATTTCTAGGGATCTCATTTCTAATGTATTTTAATTAGAGTGTTCACTAAATTTATCACACGGTCAAAGATATCTTGACAGAGTATTGCCACATGGATACCAGCTATAAGAGATGGAAATTACCTTTGCATAGGCCCAAGGATGAAGGAGGCCAGCTTAGGCGGTTCTCTAGCAGTGAAAACCATCCTTTCCACGAAGATTTGTTCAAAGAGTATTTTTGATACACCTATTATGCAGCTGGTCAGGTTTTGGGAGTAGAGGTTTTTCCTCTCATGTCGATTGCCCCAATGGTCTTAGCTGTAGAAATATAGAGCAAGGATGTTAGGCCATTTGATTATGCTAGCTACTTTTCCAATGCCCTACATCAAGGGCTTGAAACGATTAAAAATAAGTGATAATATTAATTTTGAACACTATTCTTTACTTATGCATTTGATTTTGTACGAGGGACAAGTCATATGGGTCTAGAGTGAAGAATTAAGGATAAACAATACAGATGTAAATGGAGATTTCAAACCTATACAAATGTGGACTTCATTGTGGGACAACTGATTTGGTAGGTCTCATTACCTTTATTTTGAATTTTTTTTTGTAAAATCATTGATGAAGTTGCTGGGATATCCATGCAATTATAACCTATCCCCGAAAGTAGAAATATTTCTAAGACCAAAGGAAAATGACCAAAGAAATAAAATGAAACATAATTAGGGAGACTAGTATGCTTTCCCTGATTGTACAATGATAAGGGTTAATGTGTTTGAAAGAGCTCCACACTGATGCCACGAGTATTTCTTGACTGAATTTCTTATTTAGAAATTATGAGGCAATTGGCAAAATATGATGCCAAACACCAAAAAGGACATAGAAAACAATCAATTATGCCCAACACCTTATGTTTTGGAGACTTTACAGTGCTTTCAAATGAAGTATATGGGGAAATTAATGGTAAATTTGCACAGTACAACCTACCTCTAGGTGATGTAAGGAAAAAATTTGATGCAAAAGGCTTTATTCACAAGGTGAGATTATTGCGGGGGATATCAGGGTATGAACATTGGTTCTAAATCAAAGATGTGATAAGAAACCATGATGAGGCTTCCACCAAGGAAAGAATGGCCACCTATAAAAAGATTATGCTTGCAGAGGAATGGAAGAGAAAAAATGTCCCATCTTATTCAAAGGCATTCACTGAGATACAAGATCCTTTAACAAGAATTGAGCAACTCATCGCTCATGTCAATGAACAAGTAAAGGATGTTCCCCCAATTATTTTTGATGCACCTCATGCAACCTATTCAGGAGTACAAGCTAAAGAAATAGAGCCCTTGGATTACATACATTCACAACCTACTCCTGAGGTATGTTTTTCTAAAGATACTTATATAAGTGAAGAAGAGGAGTGTGATGAAGAGGGTGAGCAGGTCAAACAAACAAGTTATCCTGTGATTGTACAGTATGAGCCCCCTCAAGAGTAGAATATTGTAATATTTGAGGCATCAAATGAACTATCTAATGATGTGAGGGTTAGGGCTCAACAATAGTTTATTTCTAATTGTGATTTTGTTAAATCTTCTAAATTTAAATCATTTTTTTATGAATATAAAGGCAAAAAAATGAGACAAAAGATACAGGATATCACTCCTGAACAGGAGGCAACCGCTCTAGAGGAATTGAAAAGGGAGGTAGATAAGGAAATGGAGTCCATCACTCCTAAAAGAGGAATTGAATTAGTTCAAGAAGCTGGAATGTTGCTCCTGCTAGGGTGGTATATTAGCTATTCAATTGTATTTGATAGCTTCAGAAAAAGAGGGGATAAGACAATGAACTTAACAGACAAAGGAAGTGACAAAATGTATTCAGGATCTGGGTACAACCTAGACAAAGCCACCCTGCTTATTTGGTCACTGTATCCCCATGATAAAAGACCTTCTATAATTAGTAATCCAAACCAAGTGTTTGGACATCTCTTGGTTCATCGAGTGGGGGATACAAACCCTATGGAGACAACATAATTGAACATAAATGTGGAAAAATTTACCAAAGCACAAATCAAAAAACTAATTAAGGAAAATGAAAAACTAAAGAAGGAGCTAGTAAATCAGAGAGAAAGAACATCTTCCTCCTCCAAATTAGATTTGTACTCCCCATGGATTGAAACTGATAAGAGAGTGCTTTATGCATTGGCTGATGCAACCTATTGCAAGAATTGCCATCTTAAATCCCAGGGGAAATGAAAAGAACTAGAGAAAGAAGTGAAAACCATCAAATATAACACTATATCTAAAATGATAAAAGAAAGATTCAACAAAATGATGAAGTGTGGTGATGAATATTGAAAACTATTCAAACAGACACACATTGCATTGGTGGAGAACGAACGATTGCAGCATAGAATGATGGAGGAACAGAAGTAGCTCGTAGATAAGAATATCATGAAAGGATAAATATTGCTGACATATAACAAGCTGGTAGAATCACATAATGGATATCATAATAGGCTTAGGGAAGATTTTGACTACTTTGATTCAGTCCTGACACTTCATAATGGTAGTGGAAATCTATGAGAATATGATGATTGGAAGGAAGAGCTTGTCGAGCTTCTAACTATTGTGTTGCAAGAAATAAATGACGAGGATATGGTTTCACAGAACACTCATAAGCAAATCAAAATAATAATAACTATGGAATATGATATGAAATAGGTGATCTCTAACATGGACACATATGCTGAATAGGAGTACATCCATCACCTCTATGCGATTAATCTGTTTATTAGTCAAACTGTAGATGTGTCAAATGCAATGGGGAAACCATAAAATTTAGAGTAAGAACGCCAACAGATATCATGATGAGTTCCCTATCATGGAGTAGAAGATTTGAATAGATCTTAGGTGGTCACAGGCTTCTACTTGAAGATTAACGTATCAGTGTATTCACCTGCGACATTGTTTTATTTGAGTTATGTTTAGTTGTCAAACATCATGACTTTTTTTAATGGGCTTGTAGCTTGTTGCCTCTCATATATAAGAGAGATCAAGACTCGAATATGAGATCATCACATCATTTTTAATTAGACTTTAGAGAATAAAATAGTAAGAAGATAGATAATATATTGCACCAATTCACCCATCCATCTCATATCAAGGCATGTGCAGGATCATCATGGAAAAAATAGGCCCTTAAGTGGCAATAAAATTCAAAAAAATAAGAGTTAGGCAACTTGACGTAAAAATTTGAATGAGTTAACTATATTATTTCAAAAATATATAAAAATAGAATCTGTTTCAAATTGAATTTAGTTTCTAAACTACTAGGTTTTTTTAATTTTTAAAAATACTATTTGGTGAAAATTTGAAATTTCAATGTAGTAGTACTTAAATTTCAGGGAAAAAATAAGTAGGTGTCTGTCTGACTACACTAACCACAATAAAATGATAATATTTTTTTATAATATTTTATATATAAGTAGAAGACTCATGTCTCGATGTGATGCATGTTTTTTTGTAATTTTTTTCCAAGTAAATAATTAATTACGATTTTTTTATTACAACTTTTAAAAAATATAAAAACTCATACGTCTGACCACCTTAACTTGTTCAAAACTTCATGAAATTCAATTTTTTTTTTTAATCCTATAGTATGTGAAGCATAGAATGTGACCCATGTTTCAGATTAAAAAAATGTAATACTCTTTGAAAGTTATAGATGTTTTTCAATCAACCTATCAATCAGGACTTTAGTCATAATTCAAATAAAAAATGAATAATAATTATTTATTAAATTCAAGGTAAAGCATAATTTATATTGGTGGAAAGCTAAGAATCTCCTTTAAAAACCCTTTTCATTTCATCAATTTTGGATTAAAAAAAAAGTCGTCAGCCACATGGGCCATCATATCACTTACATATCACCACTTTTTGGCCCATCATGATCCTGCATATACCCATCATAAACTATTTTTTTAATTAATATCATTTGAAGATCAATACAATGGAGAAGGTTACACATAATTACTGATTTTATTTTGAGTGTTCAACTGTTGTGGATTCATATCCTTATCTTTTATTAACTTATTTGGTTGTCTCTAAAGTGGTTGTTTATGTTATTCGAATTGAGTGTGTGGAAGTACATTTAATTTTTTAGTACATTGAATTTGAATTCTTCAGGAATAGGGGTTGTGACCATGAGGTTTTAGACTTATTTATGGATATGATCAAGTAGTAATGTGGGCCACAAAATGGATCTAGTCACACAAATATTTGCAAATTGTGCTAATCATAAAATGTAGTGTATTTTTGCAGTATGTGGGATGTGGGTGAGGTGTAAGTTGGTGGATACTAATCAAGATTTTTAGTCCCAACATAACAGAAGCTAACATTTCACCATCCATAACTTAGAAGCTCTACCAAGAAGTAAATATAATGAGCTAATAGTTCAACATACATAACTTGGAAGCTCTTCCAAGAAGTAAATATAATGAGCTAACAGTTCATCACCTTATAGTTCATATTCTAATTGTGTTAAAAGTAAAACTTGAACATGTACTCAGTGATTCATCACTCAACTCAATGCTTAATAACATTTTAACAATAGGATTAGTAGCATATACAACAATGAACATCAGCAATGATTTAATCATTAATGTGTATCTCGTATATGAAACCATAGAATTTTTCTTCAAATGATAAAATAAATAATACAGATAATTGAACATCATCACATGACTAAAGTCTAAATTTGAGCTTTTTTATTGATTTTCACATGAAGGAGTACATATAGGCATTAGCAATGCAAAATATTGCCAATGCCCAAAGACAAGTCTACATAGAGTTGAGTTGGAACTTGGAAACTCATATTATCAAATATTAAAAATTAAAAATCAAGTCACTGTATCACTTTTTCTAGCAACTTCCAATCTTCAGGTGGTGGAATTGCCATTTTTTCTAATTGATGTTGTTTGACTTGAAGTTTTGTTAACATTTCATGATTGTAATTGGAAGTGGAACCTATCTTGAATTCTAAAGTCAATTTTTCATTCAAGTTTATCACTGTTCTGATGGAATCCAAATAGTTCACCACATATGGGTTCTAAGGAAACTGGTCCAAATCAATCTTCCTTGCACCCTCCATCTTCTTTCTAAAATCATCCTTTCTAATGAATCAGTCATTTGTGTCAGAAGCCTATGGAAAACCAATCTCTGTGAAGTTCCTTACCTTTTCATCCACCACCTCCATCTTGTATGCAACCAAATCCAAATATTCGCTTGTTCCATGCATTCTTGAACACTTTTCAGTGATAGATGACAAATTCATTGAGGTATCAATCTGATTAGTAATCCCTTTTGATTTGAAATCATTGTCACTAGCTTTGTCGACTATTTGTAGAACTTGATTTGTAGATTTCTCTAATTCCAACACATTTTTTTTGTCCACTAAATATTTTTTGAGCTTCTTATAATGTTTTCTGATAGCATCAATCAATTGAAAGATGTCACACAAATGATCAAACCTTTGCATTATTTCATCCTATATATTTTGTTTCATATGCCTAATTTTATCTCTACAAAATGTAGATAAGTTATTTTGACAAGAGTTAATTTCTTCTTTTGCTTTTGTCAGCTCTGTCTCCAATCTTTCATTTGTTTTTCTCTATTTCTCCAATTTTTGTTCCCACTGTGCATTTCCATTCACAATACTTAGTCTTAATTTTCTTGAAGTGGTTTTTTCCTCATCATATTTCTTTTTTCTCTCATCTATCCTTTGCTTTAGGTCATTCAATTATCTCTCATTTGGTTTGTCCTCTTTACTTGTTGATGTAGAGGGAAATTATTTTTTTTTTTTTTCTAATTCATTGCTCTTGTTATTTGTTGCTTTCCTCTTTGCTTTCTCATTTGCTAGGTCTGCCTACAAGTTTTCTATTTGGGTCTGCAACCTTTTCTTCTCCCTATCTTTCTTTAGTAATGATGTGTACACCAATTCATTGTTCTTCTTTGATACATTAATTTTGTCAGTATTTTTTAGGCCAAAAAATCCAATTGAAAATTGGTCACCTATTATTCAGTTCGATCCATCTAATTTGTTGGTTTATTTTGAACAGTGGGAATAACAATTGTGTACTCCATGATTTATTTATTTGTGTCAAATGTGGGTAATACCATGGTTGTTGCACGCTATGAAGCTACATTAGATACACTCTCTATTAGTTGATTCTTTTCCTTTTTATACAAGTCTGAACTCTTTTTAAACTCTTCAATGAAATCATAACCTGGGGATGCAGGAACAATGGAATGCTTGAATGGAAAAGGAATAGGATTACTTGTAGTTTCTAATGATTTCATGGCCATATTAACTAGCAGTGGGGGAGTGGCTTGAAATAACTCCTTTTTGGTGGATCCACTAATAGTGTGACTTGGACCTATCAAAATCCTTTGCCTCTTTTGTTTGCCTTGATCACCTGGTGTTTCTGTGGTATCTTCTATTGTTTTACTCTTGTGTGTAATATTTTTTTGTAGCACATTTTGACCACTACTAGTACTACTACCCATACCATCGCCACCAATGGCAGTGACAGTTGCACTAAGCTCTCCACCATGGGCATGTCCTAGTTGTGATTGTATTTTACCATGAGGATGAGGATTAGAAACTCTAACAAATTGAATTGTTTTGACTCTACTTGTATGCCCATGGTCTACTATATTAGCTCTAATGCCAAATCTATCAACTGGTTTTCTATGTTGTACATCTATTACTATAGGAACTCCTTGTCCTTGGGACCCCAAACCACCACCTTCATAACCCATTTTCTTAGTTATGACTGCTCCTAAAGAATATGCTTCTTTTGTGGCCTCACTTAAACCATGTTTATAATTGACATGATTTGTTCTACTTCTTCCGTATCATCATTAGATTCATCGTCACTTTCTTTGTTTTCATGTTCATCCGGATGTTCTATATTCCACAATTTTCTAAACTCTTTATCTTCTTTGTTATCTCCATACTCCGCAAGAGCTCTTGGTTCACCTTTCTCCTTCCTCATAGACCAAAAGGCAGTAATTTTTTATCATGACCAATTCTTATTTGTAACTCCCTTTTCTAGAGAAGCTGGAACTTTTACTCTACTAGATGGTTTATCACTTTTCACATAAATTCTTTTGTATGTCTTGATTGTCTTTTGGTGCAATGCCATAATTTCTGCTGACAATTGTTCAAAAGAACTACCCTTCTTAGCAACACTTTTCTCCATTTCTTTTTTGACCTCATCCCAAGAATCCTTGTTTCTCAAGTTTTCAAGCAAGGGTTTACGTTGATGTTGATTTCTACTTGCAGCATTCCTATTGGCCACAATCATTGATTTAATGATGTCACATGGATCATACTGCCAGTGACAGATAGCATCAAAATAAAAAAAATTCAAAATATTATGTGCCACACTAAATTCTTCTCTCTCAAATGTGAACCCTCCACATGAAAAAGGTAAAGAAGAAAATAACATCTTTTTTGCTAACTGAAAATGTGTAGTTCATTAGCACTCCGCACTTGCCTTAAATTTTCCAATGCAAAAACAATTTATGTCACATGTATTGGAAGTTTGTATGGATGTGCTCCCAATCCATAAAATCTTAGCACAGTATATTCTTCCATTAAGTACCAATCAGCCAATTGTATTTATTTTCGTAGTTGAATGTAGTTTCTACATGACATAGGAAATCTAGGCATTGGAGTATTTGTAATTTCTTGATGTAATGGAGCCAAAAATTAGTCTACAAAATGACTGTAGTTCCTTTGAGAATCATGCATCCTTATCTTAGTGGTCCATTCATATATTGTATCCATTTTCTTTTCCTCAACATTACTATAGGCTTGAATCTAAAGCTTGTTGGTCTGAAACATTCCTCTAAATTTGAAAAGAAAAAGATAGCACAAGTAGGTTGTGAACCTAAATGTCTTAGTGGAACCTGCTTTAATCATTAAAAAATGTTTATACCTGGATTCTACAATGTGTTGAATAAAATTATATTTGACAATTTGAAAGCCATAATGGATATTAAATACCATTTCAAGGAGGCTTGCACCCACTTCCAAATTTCTATCCAGATCAAGGCAAAATTATAGCATGAAAATAGTATCCTGAACCCATGGTTTAAAAATATCAAAATCATAAGGAGTCTTATGATCACCTTTCAATTTTTTTCTATCTTGAACTATTTTATTTAAGAAACCATTTTTCTCCCTTTCTTCCACTGCTTCATAATCACTAGCAAGTTTTTTAGGTCAATGTATTTGTGGACATCTCCAAATTCTTTGGTTGTAAATCCCAACACTTTTCCAAGTTATTTTGCATTAATGGATAACAATATTTCTTTGCTATCTATATTAACAATTTATCTTTTATTATCATCATAATTTTGGGCAAGGGAAAACCTTATGTAACATCATGCACCCTAATCCAGTTACCCACGATGCACTGATACTATTAACTTGTGTTTTATTTGTAGCCTTATTATTCTGAGATTAAAATCTAAGTTCTGAGGTATGCCTACCATACATTTCAGCATCGTAAATATCATGGTACCCATCAGTGAAACCTAGGGTTTTAAGCAATTCTACATAATGTATTTTTTTATCAGACATTGCTCTAGTGGTACTAGTGGTAGACATGCTTATACAATGTGAATTTGTGAAATTTGAATTCCCTAATACCTATTAGTCCTTAATTTTTTTTAATTCTTAAGTCTCTAAACCCAAACTTCAAAGTTTGACAAAATAAGATATTAAGAAATGTCAAATGATGAAATGTAGCCACATGAATTCTTTCACTTACCCAGATTCTGAATCTTGACTCTTGAAAAGATTAACATTGACAATCGTGCAAACTAGAATGGCTTTGTTGGAAGTGGAACAGTGGAATCCAAAACAAGGTGGTGCACTGCAATGAGAAATATTAAGAGTGAAGACTAAAATCGCCCATGCTAACCCTCTCACTTAAAAAAAAATCAGTTGACACTTAGCAATATAAAGTTCTTTAAATGATTTTTTTCTTGAAATTGGAACATTAAAGTGAATGAAATGTCTTAGGTCTACAAGTTGCAAATTCTTAACCATTGATCTTTCTAAATCTAATGATTATAGGGTGATTCTGGAGGTTTAAGTTTGCAAGCCCATCCCTTTGTGCATTTCATTACAAAATGCAACTACAACCATACATCAAATTTTCATCCAACGGTTGAAACTAGAGTAATTTATGAAATTAACTTTAAACAAATAAACATGACACGTGTTTTAAACTTTTAAACTTTTGTGTGCTAGGATTGGCATCAAGGCTAAGGGGTCGGTAACTTAATGTTGCAAAGGACTTGAAAAAATATCCCAGTGTGCTAACCCTCTCACTTAAAAAAAATTCACTTGATAGTTGACATTTAGCAGTACAAAGTGCTTTAAATGCTTTTTTTTCTCGAAATTGGAACATTAAAGTGAATGAAACATCTTAGGTCTACAAGTTACAAATTCTTAACCATTGATCTTTCTAAATCTAATGGTTATAGGGTGATTATGGAGGTTTAAGTTTGAAAGCCTATCGCTCTGTGCATTTCATTATGGAATGCAACTACAACCATACATCAAATGTTCATCCAACGGTTGAAACTTGAGTAATTTATGATATTAACTTTAAAAAATAAACATGGCACATGTGTTTTAAAGTTGTTTTAAACTTTTGTGCACTAGGATTGGCATCAAGGCCAAGGGGCTGGTAAATTAACGTTACAAAGGACTTAAAAAATATCCCCATGTGTTGACCCTCTCACTTAAAAAAGATCACTTGACAGTTGACACTTAGTAGTACAAAGTGCTTTAAATTCCTTTTTTCTCAAAATTGGAACATTAAAGTGAATGAAATGTTTTAGGTCTACAAGTTGCAAATTCTTAATGGTTGATATTTCTAAATCTAAAGGTTATAAGGTGATTCTGGAGGTTTAATTTAGCAAGCCTATTGCTCTGTGCATTTCATTACGGAATGTTTTTTGTGTGAAGAGTAGGTTTTTTTTTTTACTGTCAAGAGTTTTTAGTGTGGAGCCAAATGGCTAGGTCTTCCAAGTTTTTCATTGAGGTTTATGTGGCGGACTTGGCTTGGTTTGGGACCAATACCCCCATCTCGCTCCAGATGATGGAGAGGTTCAATTCCTTTAGGGCCATCACAGACCAAAGGCTCAAGCAGATTCTGTTAAATTATGAGTTGCTGCTGTTAGTGGTTGTGAAAATGGTTCTAGGTTCCAACCACCTAGAAAGTATAGAGTATGGAAGAGATAATTTTCAGGTCTCTTCTTGGTTCCTAGCCTCTTTGTTTGATAACCTAGTGTCGAAAGTGGAAGCTAGAAGTTTAATTCTCAAAAAAATTAAATCTAACTTGCTTGGAGGGATGGATGAGATTCTTTGTGTGGTGATAGAAGGTAGAGGCTGCCCATAGCCTTGTGACATGGAGAGAGTGAGAACAGAGGATACAATGAAGATATATCCATTTCTCTTGGATTTGCAAGGACTTGAATTAATGTGCCATCAGGCGATTGTCACTGTTGCTGTGATTTTTCTAAAAAAAATATTTGGTCTAATGGTGATCGACAATGAGGATTGGAAGGAGGAATTCGAAGAATTTTCTTAGTTAAATAAATTTATGCAAACTAGTGATAGTTTTTTTTGTCTCATAGATGATAGTTTTTGGTTTGTCTTACGTCTATGCTTTGACAGTCTCGTCTGGTTAATCGATGTCAATATTACTAATGGGTTTTTTGGTTAGTATTTACTTGATTTTGTTTTAATATCATTTGGCTATTGTAAATACAATTCTAATGGGAGGGGTAGCATGATATATTTTTGCTTAAATTACCTGCATGGTAGATGCATGTACTTCAGACTTATATTAATAAAATAAGAATCTTATGTATCAAAAATGAAGAAGTTGTTTTAAAATTTTGTGTGCAACGATTGAAATCAAGGTCAAGGGGCTGATCAGGACTTTAAAAAATGAATAATGATTTGGGGAACTAGGGGAGAATTTCAAAAAAAAATTAGAAATCAATAACAACAACATCTAGTGCTTATAATGTTTTTTGTCAATTTGATGGCAACTTTATTTTTTCATTTGTATTTCTTTATGTTTTACTTCTAAATATGCATGCATTTATTTCTTAAATAGATATAGCACAAAAATATACCACACTTTGATTTTATGATTAATGCAAATTGTAGAAATTTGTATGACAAGATCCATATTATAGCCTACATTGCATCCATAAACAAATTTGGAATCTCGTACTCGTAGTCCTTCCCCCATTCCTAACAAAATTCAATACCATCGACATCATCCTAACAATGCTTTATTAGTAGAACCCCCATCACAACCCCGCCAATGGCCTAAAGAAAATAGCTCACAACCTAGTACTGGTGTCACAATACTCTATTAGGTTGACTCATCAGGTTCTCTACCCGATATATCGATAGAGTCAACAAAAGTAAGCACATCACTGTAACACATAAACATAGGTGGAACGAATAATTGCACTCCCCCTGATGGCCCGATATAACCATGAATTATCAATTGCATATTGCATAAAGTATATTACTTAATTTCTTAAAGGAAAAGAATTGATTTGAATATATTAATAGACATTGAATTTTTGAACTCAGTAAATAACTCTTTACAATAAATGTAAATGAATAACGAAGAATAAGACAACATAACCATTTATTTTATTGCAACTAAATTTCAATGTCACATTACTAAATATCTTTTTAAAGACGAGTAGCTATAGAGAAGACAAGATCCTATTTTGTATAAATAAGATATGTCAGTGCGTCACTTTACACAGACATAGTTTAATCATTTATTCCAAGATATTTCTCATTATAATGGATTACAAATTGATTCCAATTTCCAAGCTTCTTCTACTAACAA
Organism: Sequoiadendron giganteum; assembly: GCA_007115665.2. NCBI lineage: Eukaryota > Viridiplantae > Streptophyta > Pinopsida > Cupressales > Cupressaceae > Sequoiadendron > Sequoiadendron giganteum. The sequence goes on along the minus strand of CM021105.1, from coordinate 522,322,987 downwards.
CTTATTACAAATGTAACTCTAAAAATAAATGCATGATTCCAAGCTTTTGTTGGTGAAAATGTAATACAAATGTGGCTATGAAAATAAATGCATGATTCCAAGCTTCTTCTGCTAGATTTGTCAGCCATGCTAGGGGGAAGGGGGTTCTAATCATTCTCAGGAAATGGGAGCTATGAAGATACAAAATGTACTTATCCCCTTTGAGAACCAGAGTCATGTAGAAGATGTAATACAAATGTCTCTTTGAAAATAATGCATTGGACTTGTCAGGCCAACCATGCTAGGGAATAGGGAGTTGTGAAGATACAAGAGGAGTAGCAAATATGCTCCCATCTTTTGCATGCCACTTCCATGCACTGGTATAGCAGTTACCTCCATCACAACTCCTCATCCTAGTTCAAAACCTATCTAAGAAGTCAAGTTAACCAAATCAACTTCTTTCCAATTCCACACATTTTGAACTTGAAGGAAATTTGTCTTTTACTGATTACTCTATAACTACATAACTTTAGGTAGGAGAATTTATAGTATCCCCAATAATAACGCATCATCTTCTTCATGAATCCTTATTAACCCTAGAAAATGAAAACCCTTATACCACTATCCACTATTCACTATCCCTATTTATGGGCCACCAATGCCACTACTAGCCTAGGTATAATGATAATTGTGATTCATATACAATTAAAATGTTTAATTTGATTGACGTCTAGCTACATACAAACTTTACCTCAAGCTGAAAGGCTATCAAAACCACCAGTTCCACTCAAACAATATGAAAAATTTATAAATCTTGTTTCATTAAAGCTACGAGTTGTCCAAGAAATTGCTTTGGATATTCATATCACATATGGCATTAATCACTACCACTGCTAGCACTAGCAGTACAACAACTACACTTTCTTCAAAAATATTAAGAATTTCAATTAAATGAAATGTACAATGCCAAGGCATTGAAAATATAAAATGAGTGATGAGTGATGAGCCTTGATCTCACCTCATGTCCACATCTAACGGTTCTAGTGTTATTCCGAAGTTTTCAATTCACAAGTCTAGTTCTTCAGAGATTTACTTTTGGAATGCAACTATTTTTTCTTGTTGTTGTATAGATTTTTCACTTTGACCATGAAAGTAGATGTAAGATATTTTAAAATAAATGACACAAAGTCCATTTGTCTCACAATCAATGATCAAATGCAAAAAATAAATAAAGAAAAGTGATAGTTTCTCTTTTAACAAATGAATTAATCCGAACACAAAGTCTCAGAGATAAAAATATATGCATTCTCACCTAACAAATAAACATTGAAGAATAATCATGAAGAAACACAATTCATTCATAATTAAAAGGAAGCATTAATAAATACACATATTTAGAAATATATTCTTTTATCTCTCTAATGCCAAAAATGTGGATTCACAAACCCGTCACCCCACACCCTGTATAATCAAAAATCACTCAAAAGATGAAACTATCCCCCCTTATCATTAAATGTCATAAAAGGATTCATGCATGTTGTTAAAATACCAGAGGTGCAAGGAATTTGTACAGTTCTAACTAAATTTCCATTACTAAATTGTGAAATTCAGCGCCTTCTTCTTCTTCTTCTAAAATGAAAATTTCCCTGTTGTACTTGACATAGCCGATTTTCTCTTTCCACGCCACTGAACCCAGCTGCGAAATGATGTCGAGTTTATCTTCTTCATGCCAATTCAATTCTAGTTGCATGACGGGAACAGGTTCATCTTCCCATTCCCTGATAATGCTAGCAAGTACCATTTTGAGAAAACTCTAAGTTTGGAGTTGAAAATGCTACCACCTTTCCTCGCGTGTAGGCTCACTTCACCAGCAAGAAGTGACCATTTATTTTCCAAGAAAAAAGTGTCAATATTCTACTAAATATTATGTTAAACCTCAAGTTGGCATTTGAAAGCATTTGAGAAGACATCCCTTAATGATGTTGTACAATTCATTAAATGAGCTGAAAGTTTGAAAGTTGTGCATCCTACCCTGGTCACCGCATCGCTGAGAAACATAACTCTATAACCATTTGTGCAGTAATAAAATCTCAAACATTGATTTCTATAAATCTAATGATTCTAGTGTTATTCTAGAGGTTTCAATTCGGCATTCTAGTGCTTTAGAGATTTACTTTTGAAATGCAACTATAGTCCATCAAACATTCATCGAACGGTCCCTATGATTTTTTATTGGCATATCTGTTTATTTTGCAACTAAATATTTTTTTTAGTTTGAGATTTTGTTTAATTCACCAATGAAAATATATTTTTTTCTTTGAAAAAGGGTTTTAATCACCAACAATTTTTTTCTATTTTGAAAACAAGATTAATTCGCAAATGGAAAAAAAATTATGGTTGGAAAAACAGTTTTAATCACCAAAGAAAAATATTTTAGTCGATTAAAAAAAATTGCAATTCACAATTATTTTCCATAGACTTGTAGGGATTATAAAATATTCGCCAATTGGGATTAGTTTTTTTCTCCAAAAACGAAAAAAATTGCCAATAAAATTAATATTTTTATCGGGAAGTATACAAGATTCACTAGGATTTTACACCTTCGTCGAGGGGGGTTTCTTAAAATTTTCCCTGGTGTCCTATGTTAGGAGAACTCATTTTCTAGTAAAGGAAAATGGGTCCTAACACATATTTCTAGGACACCAATTTTTCCAATGTAAATGTCATGTAATATCATTATTGGGTGTTAGTATAGATCCTTAAAAAATGTAATTAAGAGGGACTGAATTTGAATTAAAGGGTCCCATTGGCCTCAATTAACTAATGAAAAACTAGATAAGTATGAAAGTGTAATCAACACTTTAAAACACCCTAAATAAGGTACAATTTAAGTACATCTTAATTAAAAGGGTCCCAGATTCAATGTGAATGTGTACAACAAATTACAACATTGAATGAAGGCATTTTTTGTTAGACTGTAGGAATTGGTCAAGTATCCATCCCCCTATAAACTATAGTGCACTTGGTAAACTTGTTTCACGTGATCAGTGGCACTGGCACAACACACCCTCCGATACCATGGGTTTTGGGGGAGACTAGACCTCGTCACCTCTTGCTTGCAACAAGATGCTTTAGCCAATCACTTGAATCTTAGTCCCTGCTAGCTATCCTCCCTTCGTTGTTGAATGATATCACCCACCGACCATCCAAGGTTGCTGCCTAGCTAGAGGTTCCATTCAAGATCAAGAGCTCTGCTTGATTGGAGTGGCGTCACTCCATCCCTACCAACTCTCAACCCTACCATCGGATCTTGCGGTGCTATTTTTTCCCAACCAGTAAACTCGTAGTCATATTGATGACTAGGAAGCTATTATTTTACCCCAAAGTGCTTAAATTCTGCACCTATTTATCTTACACCCCCTAATAGGGTAGAATTTTTCAACAGAGCATAAATTTTCACCATGATATCGATTTTTTTCTAGTGAGATATCACCTAAAAGCTGGGTTTGTGTACTTTGTAGTCATGTACATATTTTTGCTAGATTTTTTTGTGAGAGTGAATTATAGCCAATTGAAGTTAATTCTTCCATTTGGACTCTCGATCTCATATATTTTCACTAGTTTGTAGTATTTTGGAGATTCTAACGACATTGCGAAGGTGATTCAAAGTTCTATCATTCTGTCTATCCACTTTTTTCAAATTCAGTTCCAAGTACATTCTATTACGGTTTTGCAATTTGTGGCATTTTCTTGATAACTTGGACATAATGAAATTTAGAGAAGGTATATTTACATTAGGAGGCTTCATTTTTAGTTTTTCATCATATTTGGGAGTTTCTATTTCATATTAAGGGTCATTTTTTTTGTAATATTGGAGATCAATCATTTTTTGTTATGGGAGTTCCATTTCATTGTTCATTTATTATGTTGGGAATGGGAAACTATAAACAATGGATAGACTAGATCATAAATCATATCCAACCATTTCAATTGTTGCCATATTTGTATGGCTTTGTTCCCCCTATAGATAAAGGTATCCAAAAAATTTCTTGGAGTTGTAAAAGTTATGATGTCTTAGAGGTTATTGCAATGCATGTTGATAATGATATTTTGAAAGCTATTTATCATAATGGTTGTCCTCATATTCTTTGGACTAATATTTGGGAGTTTTATGGAGATTATGATACAACACCTTTCCTCGATGATCAAATTTGAAATGTCATGTTCCTTCTTCATTTTTCAGATAGGATACGCTATGATGATAATGCTATGTAGGAGCTTAAATATTTTGAATGGTTTGAATCTTCAGATGAGGATGTCAATGGTTCTTTAGATTATTCTTCTCCATCAGATATAGTTGATGTACCTTCAAATTTAGTGATTCCTTATGAAGAGTCATTGATTGAGTCTTCCATCATTCATATTCAACATGATCATTCATCTTATGTTGGTTATTCATTGAGAAATTTTGGTGATTGATCACAACAAGTATCTAATTATTTTACAGACTTGGAATTACAGGGTGACTTTATTTTAGGTATTACAGATTTGGCTACTTCTACAGGTTTGGAGGACATTCTTGAGGGGATATCCCTCCTCTATGAAGATTATACTTTGAAGGGTATTCTTGAGTCTCAACATTTCATTATTTCAACCTTTATTTAGGATCCTCATCTTGGTGAGACTACCTTGGAGGCACTTGATTCCTTCTCAAAGATTTAATATATGAGGCATCTTCCATCTCATTCCTTTTTTTAGTTGGAGTTTCTTCAACATCTACCATTGCATTTTCTTCTTCCAAGAGGGAGAAATATGGTTTGTCATCACTAGACACTCTTCTTGCTTTAGACATCTTTTACTGGTTTTGAGGAAACTCCATTAAGGGGGGGGGAGGGGGGGGGGGGGCAATCTCATCTATATATTCCTTCAATGGAGGTGATTGGATTAAACTATGGATGGAATTTAGGGGCAAACTATCCTTTTAATTCTAGCTAATTGGAAAATGTGTTTAGATCAATGCTTGGGAATTTCATGGAGGTTTCCTTAGTTTATTCCTTAATTTTCAATCCAAGAGTCATGAACTTATGAAAGATATTGGGGTTGTTTGCCTAAGGGCTGAACCTAGAAAGATAAGTGTGGATGGATGCAACTACATGTGACCTATATTTATTCAAAAATATGGTTTACAGACTTCTTGTGAATTTTGTGATAGGATCCTGCACGCCAGGAATAGTGTGTAATAAAGACAAATTAAAACTAGAAAGTAAAATAGAATTATTAATCCTTACTAAGACTAAACTAATAGAAGGAAAATAAATATTAGAATTGAAATGTAACATGCTAAATCAAATCCAAATTTATTAATAAGCACCTTGATTAACAATTTATGAAAGAATATGCTAAGCTAAGCTCTTATAAAACATTAAGCACACTCATTAATATTGATTGAAAGGTAATCTACCAAATTCAATCCACCTGTAGCAACACACACACTGATTAATAACACATCAAATTATTTCAACATAATAATTAACAACACACTAAACAATTTTAGACTAACACAATAATTAAATATTGAAAATAAATTAAAACTATAAAGACTCAATACCACACAACACAATAATACTACAACAATTCACTAGATAACTGAGGAAGTGGGCCCTACCTTCTTCGATTATCAAGTGATGAAATGAAAAGATTACTCCATGCTAACCAATACTCATGTAAATGATATTTAAATCACAATATTATCAAATTAGAACAACTTATAAATGTATATTATCGATATCCATTCAAGTCTTTGACATACATATTTATAGATTATGAATTGCTAAGTTTATAGAAAATGATAATAAAAAAGTATACAATTGTTTGGGTTGTTTTGGCCTATAACCAACAACCTTAAAAGATACTTAGACATATATTAAAAATTTCAATATCATTCCAGAAAACACTAACAACTGAGATCGAGCTTATAAAAAATGGCACATGACTCATAAACAGTTGTGTGCTCATTCCACCAACACTCCTCTTGCTCCCATATGCCATCCACCTAATTATCCCCTGCTACCATACTCATGAAGTAATTAGTAAATAATTAAAGGTTTTGATATATTTGTAAGTTTTTATCTTTTCTTTTCATTTTATTTAATATCCTTACTTCATTAATAAATAGTGACAAGAAAATCAAAGGATTCTATAGAAATGAAAGGGTAAAGGGTAAATAAAAGGTAAAAATAAGAACACATTTCACCCTCATCAGGAGGGATCATTGTATTGCATTCTTGTGAGGGGTTATCTCTCCTATTTTATGATGAACATTGCATAATTGTTGTCAACCCATCATTGTCTTTGGATCTTGTTCAACATTAGTTTCCACATATTTTTGGTTTGTCACCTTCTTCATTGATTGGGAAACATACTCAATTTGATTGTGGCATCTTCATATTCCTTGTGCAAGGTAACACATGTGGATTTTTTTAGAGACATCATCCTTATTCATCCTTCCTTCCTTCAATTCCTATCCAGAATGGGAAGCATTCCTACATTTGTACTTGGTTTTGATTCTTTTGAAAGGGTGACAAATTGTTTTTTGACATTGGATCATGTTTTTTCTTCAAGAACTTACCATTTTTGTAGGTGTTTACACATTATAGGGGAGCTATATAGTCTCTCTATTTCCCTCTTATGGGGGGCTATTGACTATTGTGTTCTTGTGATGGATGTATCTCTTGGGGGATATTGATAACATATGATTCAAGGATAAGATATCGAATTATTAAACAAGGTTGGAATTTGATAGCATGGTTATTTTATGTTTCCAAGATACTTGGTTATTATATAAAGTACTGAAGAATTTGTCGATCAATTTCTAAGCTAGATGTGGTGGTTCAATACTTGTTCTTTAATGTATTTACATTTGACCTCAATATGCTTTATTCCTTCGTGGAAAACTAGATTCTTTATAAGCCTACACACATATTGATTGTCAAAATAAAGAATATATGGCTTTTCTTTAGGAATATCCATTCCAACTATAATTTGATGTAGCCAATTCACTTTGCACACAACTCCTCTTGTGGCATGATATTCAACCTCCATGGATGAGTGCAAAAATAGTTTGATTCTAACTAATCTAAGAGATAGTTATAAATATTATATGAAAAATAAATCTTGTAGTTAACTTCTTATCATCAACATATCCAACATAGTTTGAGTTAGTATAACCCTACAAGAAGAGCTAATAGTTTTTCTTGTATTCTAGACCATAATAAACTATATATCAAACATATATCAAAACATCATTAGCTACAACCCAGTGATATTTCTTTGCGTGTCACCAAAAAGCATATACCTTAGCAAATTTTCACTCATTTTGGCCTTTTTTTTACCTTGATTCAGTCTTGCAAGCTTGTAATTCATCAATAACCTAAAGATCTTTTACTAAGGTGTTGAGAACTATTGTAACATATTTCCTCACTTTTCTAAGACCCTTTCAACATAATTCACTTAAATAACATCTGCTTACACCTTCCTAAGCCTTATGACATAGTGTTGTAAAGTGTTGTGATGCATTTTCACACTTATCTAGGCTTCTCACCCCTAGATTAACCCTTTTTCTATGCTAATTTTCCCCTTTAATGTATCTTTAGTCCCAACCTAAGTGTGTTTCGAGAGAAAAAGTTGATTAACTTCATAAAACACAAATTAATTCTTGGCCACCAATTAAATTTTCCCAACTGGACTAGGTCGTCACTTTGCGCAACGTAGTCCCTTTTGGAAAAAATCTCAAATTTAAAATAAAATTCAACGAGAATCTTGCCTCCTAAACCCTAGTGTTAGCCTATGAGGTTGCATTTCGGGAAAGTTAGGGTTTTACACATACAAATAAGGGTTTTCACCTTCATTTTTCCTCTCCTTAGCTCATTTATAACTCTCACTCTCTTAGACTCTTCTTGGCTCATTTTTCACCTTCACTCCTCTTGGCGATAATTCTTGCATTCCAACTCTTCCAAAGCAAGCAAACAAGCATTAGGGTTTTACAAGCAACCTCCATTGGAGCTTCTCTTGCATGTTGCAAACCATCAACAACAAAGGTTTGGTAAGAATTTCCATTAAGTTTATCTTTCAATCTTACATTCCTTTGCTTTCATCTCATTTGGGTGGTTTGACTTAGGCAAAGCCCTATTTCCTTACCCCAATAATCTCTTGGACTTTGCATGTGATTTTAGGTTTTTATGCAGATATGGTGAAGTACAAAGTGTTGCAAGAAGTACCAACATTCTCCCCAAGTCACATCCAGGCCTCAAACCCTAGAAGGATCAAGAAGACAAGCTAGAGGTCACTTTTGGGTGTTTTTGTCACAGATTGCTACAAAAAGGGGAAACATCAACCGGGACCCACATAATCAAGCCCTAATTCCTTGGAAAGCTACAAGAGGACTAGGTCGCCCCTATTGGTGACATTGTCCCTATGCTAAGCCTGGAAAAGGGCTTTTGCATTTTTGGGCACCCATTCCCCAAAACTTGTTTTGGCATAGTTTATCTAGGTACCCATTTCCTAAGGTTCCCGAGATCATTCATCTGCAACATCACTTTTCCAGGTACACATCTTTTGTCCTCCTCTGTTATTTTCTAGAATATACACATTTAGGTCATTTTAGAGTAGCTTTGCATTAGTTTTGTTTTGTTTTATTTACATTGCATACATTTAGATTAGTATCATTTTACTTTCATTTTTAGCCACACATTACACACACTTATCACAACCTTCATCAATCAGCCTTCCCCCCTTTGAATGCAACTGCCAAAAAACCTTGTATCCTCCTAGAGGTCTAGTGTCATTCTCTCACCAAGTGCTCCTAGGGTGAAAAACCCTAAGGGCCTAGTAAAGGGGAATCCTTTTTCCCTAGGTCTAGAGCTACATTTTTGGTGGTACATTTTGGTGAACCCAACTTTTGAGTCTCCTTGTCCCTGAATTGGAGTACATCCTCATCCTAGGTTTGCATAGCATTGCATTGTGCATTCTTAAATTTGCATTCTAGGGTTTTAAATTTTTGCATTAGTAAAAATTGCATTTAGATTGCATTTTTGCATGTTAAATCATTCAAACCCATCAAAAATATGCATTTTCATTTTAGGTTTGCATCATACAACCTAGACACCATCAAAATCAAACAAAAAAATTTTAAAAATCTCAAAACAAATTACCAAGAGGACTAGGTCGCCATCCTAGGGCAACCTAGTTCATTTAGGCCTTTGAAACTCTCATTTACAAGGGTGAAAATCTTGTTTTTAGGCTTTTGTTTAATGCATTTATCCATCTGTATCAGTGGGTTGTCTTCTTGTTACATTTAGTTTACTTAATCTAGCTTAATTTGGTGCATTTCATGCATTTCTTAAATTTCACTTTACATTCACAACATTTTATTTTCTGTAAAATTAGTAAATTACATTGTTTAAAATCTGAAACTTACATTGCATTCTATGTATCTGCATTCCATCTTATGTTTGCATAGCTTCTATTATATTTCATTTCATGGAACCTATGGATAGTATTAGAATTTTACAATTTTCATTTTCAACATTAGTTCCTAGTTCATTTAGATCAAATTCATTAGAAAACGAAAAAAATACTTTACAAACATCACGAGCAGCCACTCACACCCTTCTTAAGCCCTTTTTTAGCGATGACTTGGACATGTTAGATGAGGCCCTTGATGAATTCATCTCTCCTTGTTCATCTACTAAAGTTTTACCACAAGAGGATGTAAGCATTGGTAATCATGATAATCATAATTGTTCTTCTCCTTATATCTCTCCCATTGGTGATGAATGTATCTTGTTGAAAGGAGACACAATCATTAAAGTTCATGATGGTCTTTCTTGTCTTCCTCTTCCTCCCCCCTCTTACAGAGACCTTATAACAAACGAAGCTAAAATTATGGTTACTACCTTTTCTAGTCTTCCATCATCTCCCAACACCTCCCCTATTAGCGATAATGCTTTAATCACTAAGGCTATGTTGCTATCAAACACTCCAATGATTGAGGATTATAGCATTATATCTCTCCTTCCTAATGTTCCTCACATTTGGAAGAGTCTATTTGAAAAAAATATTCCAATCATTGGTAACCATCTAATTCCTTGTTATCCTTCCCTTAATACCTCTCCTATGAGTAATGAAGCTACTTTACCAACTCTCATCATGCCCTGTGATAAACCTCTTGTTTGTCACTTTCCAAATAGGTCTCCTCTTAGGATAGATACTATGGAACAAGAGAATGACACCTTAGAAAAAAACAATCCAACCATCAATAATCACAACAATCAACTTTCCCCCTCTCCTAGTATATCTCCTATTAGTGAAGAAGATATTATGATGGAACAAGACACTTAAACCATAGATCATTCCCTTACTTGTGATGAAGTCAATAGTATAGAACCAAACAATGTATGTCTTGAATATATTGTTTGTAGTTCCCCTACTAACTCTCCTATTTGGGAAGGTATCATGGTGGAAGAAAATGACAACATGGTTGCACTCCTTTCATGCAATTGTCATATCTCTTCCTTAGAAAATGGTACAAACTTGATACTCAATTGCCCTTTCCTAGAGATGCATCAACCCAAGCCTGTCGAGGTTATGCATACAAAAGTGTCCATTAGATCCCCATATACTATTGGACCTCCTAAGCCTCCTCTCCTCCTTCACCTACCTAAGAAAAACCTTTCACATCAACCAAGTTACAATGACATTGCTTACCTATATGACAAAGTGTATCCTATCAAGTCCACCTTTGTCGAAACCTTGTTCCCTTACCCACAAATAAAATTAGTTGTTTCTCCTTGCCTTGTAATAGTTGTAGGGTCATAACACACTCACTATTGCATGTTTTGCATCCCTCACAAGGAGAAACATACCATCATCCATACCAGGCTCACCTTTTTCCTACACTAAGTGGGCAAAAAGGGGTTGAGTAGCCTTTTCCTTCGTATGTCACTTCTTGTTGCCTCTTTTGAATAGGTGTTAACCTCTCATGAACATATAAGAGCAAGCTTGGGATGTGGAAAAATTTCCTAAGTTGGCTCACATGTGACATACTCACCCTCTCATACTTAGGTATGTGTAGGATAATCATGGAAAAAATAGGCCCTTAAGTGGCAATGAATATTCACAAAATCAGAGTTAGGCAACTTGACGTAAAAATTTGAATAAGTTATCTATATTATTTCAAAAATATGTAACAATAGAATCTATAGAAAATTGAATGTAGTTTCTAAACTACTATGTTTATTTAAAAATAAAATAAAATCTATGTGGTGAAAATTTGAAATTTCAATGGAGTAGTACTTAAATTTCAGGGAAAAAATAATAAGTAGGTGTATGTCTCACCACCCTAACCACAATAAAATGATAAAAAAAAATTATAAGATTTTAGATATAAGTAGAGGACTCATGTCCCAATGTGATGCATATTTTTTTGTAATTTGTTTCCAAGTAAATAATTAATTATGAATTTTTTATTAAAATTTTTAGAAAATATAAAAACTCGTATGTCTAACCACCTTAACTTGGTCAAAACTTCATGAAATGCATTTTTTTTTTAATCCTATAGTATGCGAAGCATAGAATGCGATGCATGTTTTAGATTCAAAAAATGTGATACCGTTTGAAAGCTATATATTTTTTTCAACCAGCCTATCAATCAAAACTTTAGTCATAATTCAAATAGAAAATCAATAATAATTATTTATTAAATTCAAAGTAAAAAGTATAATTTATATTGGTGGAAAGTTGAGAATCTCCTTTAAAACCCCTTTTCGTTTCATCAATTTTGGTCAAAAAAATGTCATCAGCCACATGGGCCATCATATCACTTACATATCACCACTTTTTGGCCCATCATGATCCTACACATATCCACCTTCTTCTACTTTAAATAAATTGCTCACAAAATGTTGTGTATAAATTCCTTTAAAGTGGGGGCATACAATAGCACTATTTCCTTTTGCAATTTTCCTTTTCTTGGTTCTTAGTGCAGCCTTATCACTTCATACGATGAGTCTCTCACTTGGTGGATGACATTATGTGTAATGTCCTTCATGAAAGTGACTTATCTTAGCATATTACATTCCTCTTAGTGGCTTGATGTAGTACACTACATCCCCTAAGTTGTGAGTCTTCTATTCTTTGATTGGTCCTCTCTTGAGACACTAGACACAATGTTCCCTAAGTTAAAGACCTTGCATGAATGAAACAAGACTCCTTCGAACATCCCCTTTTCCACTTTACGTTTTTGCATTTTTCAATTTGCACCTTGCATAACACAACTTGCATGACTATAGTGTCATCTTGGACTGTTTCATGGGTTCGAAGCATCGAAGGCTTTTCTTATCTCATGAACCACACCCCTGTCATTTGTGTTGCCTTATCAAAGTTATCAAGAGGTATAACTTTGGTATGGTTGAGTGGGAAGCCCAACTAGCAGTACAAGTTTCCCCATAGCCACCTTTTTGTGTGTAAGTGCATACCAACCATGGGTATGTATCTCACCACCTTTTGGCATTCTCACCTGGCAGACAATCAAAAGTCTCATCATCCCAAAATGAGTACATCCTTTTCTCTTAGAGAAATAGCCTAGATTTGATCCACATCTAGATGGACAAATGATCAAAGCTTGATCTAACTTTTTCACATTACTCCTTTGATCTGCTATACTTATGCTTAGTTAGCCATGGGATCTTGATCATGGGGGCTTGATCATCCCTCTTGATCATGAGTCATCTCACCTTACTAGCATGAATATATATTAGATCTCACTCAACACACATGATTCAACTACTTTAGTGTGAGTTTGAATTAAGTTCATACTCTCACTAAAGTGGGGGCTAAATGTGTCACCAAAAAAGGTATACCTTAGCACTTTTTAACTCATTTTGGCCTTTTCCATTGGATTTTGGCCTTGTTTTACCTTGATTCAGTCTTGTAAACTTGCAATTCATCAATAACCTAATGGTGTTTTACTAAGGTGTTGAGAAGTATTGTAACACATTTCCTCACTTTTCTAAGACCCTTTCAACATATTTCACTTAAATAACATCTTCTTACACCTTCCTAAGCCTTATGACATAGTGTTGTAAAGTGTTGTGATGCATTTTCACACTTATCTAAGCTTATCACCCCTAAATTAATCCTTTTTCTATGCTAATTTGTCCCTTTAATGTATCTTTAGTCCCGACCTAAGCGTGTTTCGGGAGGCAAAGTTGATTAATTTCATAAAACACAAATTAATTCTTGACCACCACATAAATTTTCCCAAGTGGACTAGGTCACCACTTTGGGCGACCTAGTCCCTTTTGGAAAAAATCTCAAATTTAAAATAAAATTCAAGGGGAATCTTGCCTACTAAACCATAGTGTTGGCCTATTAGGTTGCATTTCGAGAAAATTAGGGTTTTTCAATGTACAAATAATGGTTTTCAACTTCATTTTTCCTCTCCTTAGCTCATTTTTCACTCTCACTTTCTTAGACTCTTCTAGGCTCATTTTTCACCTTCACTCCTTTTGACAATAATTCTTGCACTCCAATTCTCCCAAATCAAGCAAAAAAGCATTAGCATTTTACAAGCAACCTCCATTGGAGCTACTCTTGCATATTGCAGACCATCAACAACAAAGGTTTGGTAAGAATTTCCATTAAATTTATCTTTCAATATTACTTTCCTTTGCTTTCACTCATTTGAGTTTAATCACCTATAAATGGTTTTGACTTAGGCAAACCCCTATTTCCTAACCCCAATACTTTCTTGGTCTTTGCATGTGATTGCGGGTTTTTACGCAAATTTGGTGAAGTACAAAGTGTTGCAAGAAGTGCCAACATTCTCCCCGAGACACATCCAAGCCTCAAACCCTAGAAGGAGCAAGAAGATAAGCTACACGTCACTTTTGGGTGATTCTGTCACAGATTGTTGTAGAAAAGGGAAACATCAACCGGGACCCATAGAATCAAGCCCTAATTCCTTAGAAAGCTACAAGAGAACTAGGTCGCCCCTAGTGGCAACCTTATCCCTGTGCTAAGCCTGGAAAAGGGTTTCTGCATTTTTGGGCACCCATTTCCCCAAAACCTTTTTTGGCAAAGCTTCCCGGTTAGAGGACTAGGTCACCCCACTTGGTGTAAATGTCCTACTATTTTCAGACATTTTCTAGAGGTTCCCGTGAGCATTCATCTACAACATCACTTTTCTAGGTCATTTTAGAGTAGCTTTGCATTAGTTTTGTTTGTTTTATTTTCATTGCATACATTTAGATTAGTATCATTTTAATTTCAATTTTAGCCTCACGTTACACACTTATCACAACCTTTATCAATCAGCCTTCCCCCCTTTGAATGAAAATGCCAAAAACCCTTGTATCCACCTATAGGAAATAGTGTCAATCTCTCACCAAGTGCTCCTAGGGTGAAAAACCCTAAGGACCTAGTAAAGGGGAATGCTTTTGCCCTAGGTCTAGAGCTACATTTTTGATGGTACACTTTGTCTCCATAAATCGTGAAAGATAGATTACAACAATGCTTAATTCTAGTTTGGTATAATTTAAGTAAATGAGATTCCTAACAAACTACCTATAGAGAGTTTCATCTACTTGTGGTGAATCTTGGAATCAAGAGAGATGTAAAACTTTCTCCATTGGAGTGGACACATATTTACAATCATACATCTTGTACTTATCTAGGAGTGTCTTGGCATATTTAATCTATGAGATAAAACTCTGATGCTTCTTTTGCCATATCTCTAAGCCACGACAATAGTGAAGTAGCCCCAGGTTTTTCATGTCAAATAATTCATTTAGATCATTTTTTACATCATCGATGATATTTTATAAGCTTCATATGATCACAAGATCATCCACATAGAAAAAAGGAATGAAAATATAAGCATCTATTAATATACGAATTTGAATTTAAGGAGCTATTAGTGAATCCATGCCACAATTGGTGACCATCTATTTTAATGTACCATACCCTAGGGGCTAGCTTAAGCCCACAAAGTGACTTAACGAGATGGCAATATTCTGATGATGATGTTTTTCAATGGAACCTTTTTGTTGGGTCATGTATACTTCTTATTTTAGATCACATTAAAAAAAAGTGTTATTCACATCCATCTATTGAAGCTTCCCCTATTTTATGCTACCAATACATACAAATATTTGATTATTTTGATCTTTTTATTGGGTGTAAAACTCTCTTCATTATTAATACCCTCTTGGTAAGCATATCCATTTGCAACAATTTGTTGGGAAAAGTGTCTCAACTTTGCAATTACATAAGTTACTGTTGATAAATAAGGTACTATGTCAACTCATAACTAATTTCTAGAGATATTATTTTGGAGCTTAACAATTCAATAGATGAAATAAATCTCATAGATCAGACCATTTGATGGCCTAAAATAATACTAATGGAAATATTAAAGAAAACATTCATAGATGCATAGATTGTGTATATCATGGTACATATTTGATTACTTTATTAAAATTGAAATTTCCTTTAATAATTTACTTTATGAAATATATTTCATGATGAGTGTCTTCAAATATCTTAACATAACAACGTATCACATGAAATGTGTATTATGCCAGCTTATTTCAAGTAATGGAGAAGGGTAGGAATGTTAGAATTTGAATTTGATGAATTAAATTTTAGAGATTGTCTTGGTATTTATCATGATTGATTCAAGTTAATCTTGCATCCTTTATAAATAATCTATAGAGATAAAGTATGTATTTCAAAATGAAAAATAGATATCTAAAATTCAAAGTGGAATAAAGATAAATCTGGCTAAATAGATATAAAATTTTAAAACTAATCTAATATAATATTTTACTACTTATTAATATGTTAGTGTTACAATATACTACTTATTGATATATTATTATAGTAAAAGAAAAACTAACATAAATATACTAATCTCACCTTTTTAATGAACTTGTTTACAAGTTCTAAAATTAAAATTGAAAAAAAGTTAGCAAGTGAACAATAATGGGCTCTTGGAATTCATCGTCAGCAATTCGTAAAAAGAAAATTCACTGCTAGCAATTCACCCCCATGGAAAACTCACGAGCAATTCACCACCATGGAAAACTCACCAAGGGCAAATTCACTGCCAAGTAAAATTCACCCCAGCAATTCACCCCGTCAGAAAATTAAAATATTAATACAGTTAATTTTCTGCTGGGTGAAATTTTCCGTTGGTGAATTTTCCATGGCAGTCAATTGTTCGGCATGAATTTTCCTTCCCTGAATTGCTGGCAATGAATTTGCCAGACACCCAATGAATGATATCAGATTTCCACAATCCATATAGCATTTGTTCAAAGATTTCTGAATTTGATTGTGTACAATTTTGTGCATCAATGTTTGAGATCACATTCCGTGATCCATCATCAAAATGAAAGTAAAAAAAAAGAAAAAATAAATGATTGCAGACCACCATGAACCTTAAGAGACAAAGAAGTGAACAATGACCAAAGAGAGTAGCTTCCGAATATCAGGAACCCCTGCTCGGCCTTAACGAGAACAAGCAATCCACTTGTGAAAAATTCCAGGCAGTGCGATAAAACGGAACAGTTGGGCGGCAAGGTGTGTCGACAGCAAAATAATGTCAACGAATCCCCATCCCGAGAAAGCAACTGTTTATTAACGAAAGTCTTTCACATGCCAGACGACTTGCATAGCACTTTGCTACGTATACCTTTGAATTGGAGTGGAGCCCTTTCCTACTATCGAGCACACAGTGAGAATGGGTAATTTCCACCTGCAGTTTTTTCCATTGCTGTTGCAATATACTTTTGTATGTATATGGATGTCTCTTGTTTTTCGTGCCACGGGTCAAATGGAGGAGAAAGACGGAATACCTACTCATACTTGAATTGCGACTTCTAATAAACTGTTCATGTTTAGAATAATGCGTTGAAATGCAAACGAAAGCAACCGAATATCTCAACTCTCTGTCTACCAAGTTTTGTTAGGAAAGAATACGCCAAATGGCACTAAAGAAGAGAGTTAAATTCATACAGGCCGGAAATAGACCTGATCAGGAAGGTGGGCATCCAAAGTGTAAAGAGATGATAGGCTAATGGGAGACAACAAATAGTGAGTTCAAGTTTAACGACTAAAGAAATGGCTGACATCACAGAAGAAACAAGTTGGAGCCTCGAAGAGTGAAATTTGTTGTCAAAGTTGATTTTGGAGGATTATGCATGGACTGTTGTATATTGTTGCTAAGAATTAGAACCTTCTCGTAATGGCTAAGAGAAATCTGTTGTCGTTTCTTTCTTTGAATTTGCTTCTCTGTTTTAATCCATATAATGACTTTAGATTCTTTCTTAATCTAAGACGATTTATGTTTTTTAATAAAAAAATTTAAAGATTTTTTTGGCAAGTTGTTATATATATATATATATATTCTTTATTTTTCCTTATAATATTTTGGATTATTTTAAGTACATTTTATTTTAAATATGATAATTTATTCAAAGCATTTTCTTCGTTTATTTGGTTTCAAGTATTATATTTATTTTACAGTTTTTAAAAATTATATGGATAAATTTATAAGTTTAATTATATGGATAAATTGATTTCTTTTTCAATCATTCAAATGATCTATTGATATAACAAAAGGATTTAGCAGACATTTTAAATTGGGAAAGAACACAAAATATGGTATCCACATTATAACCATTGTCAATTTCTAAAATTTTCTTCTTTATGCACGCTATTTCTTCTTTAATTATAAATAAAAATAAGTTTTATTTTTATAGATTTATAGTTTTTTGGTTAATGAGAAGTCTTATCATTTTATCTGTGAACTTATTTATTTTTAATTGAGTTATGCTTATTTTGTATTTCATATTTTATTGCATCTATATATTGATCATGATATTCTTGTTAAGATAAAAGTTTAATAATTACAATAAATTATGTTTTATATTAAATGCTTTCTGTTTTAAATTACATTAGATTATTTGATAATTTTTCTTGAATATTATTTATCTTTTTTTATTTATATTCTCCATACTATTGTATGAATTCTTAATTTGAGAAGTGTTATCAATGAATATATTTAGACAATTATTAGTGAACATAGTTTTTCTTATTATATCTTATTTGTTTTAAGATCAAGTAGTTTCTAGAAGGTAACCTTACAAACATACCCAAGCACAATGCACTTTACATTTCTTTCATTAATATTTTGACTCTTTTGATTGCAAGTGCTTTTAAATTTAACTCTATGCGACTTTTTACATAAAATGAAGACATATGTTATTTTTCTATATAGTAAGAAACAATTAACAATAAGATTAATACACACAACAATTCTTCAAACTTAATATTGTTTAATTTAATTTTTAGTCCTTAGTTGACTTAATAGATAGTTTTGTAAATTACAATAGTCCAATAGCATTTTTTCATGTTCATATCTTTTGATGTGCATTTCACTATCTCATGAATGGTTTAATTATGTATTTTCTACTCCATCATCTCATTATTGAGGGAAAAAAAATTTTGTTAACATGTGTTGATAAGAGAATTTTTTTATCAAAAATATTTGATCTTCCTCCCAATCTACACAAAGGGACTTAATAGGATTTATTTCTTTTATATAGTGTACACTACAAAATTTACATATGTGGTATGTGGTTTAGGTGAGTGAGTCTTCTAACATTTTCACCTTTAATTTTCAAAGAAGATTAATTATTAAATTGATTATCCCTTATGATTTTTTTACCTCCGAGAGCTTTAAATTTTTCCTCTAAGACATATGTCCTATTGACATTTGTTTCAATTTATTATGTTTTTTTTCTATCTTTTCTTTCATGATGTGGCTATGTTAGAATCTAGAAAAATGAATCATCGCCACTTCAAATTTAAAATCATCCTTTTGAATGTCATCACCATCACCTTTCCTATAATTATCTCTTGAATGTATCT
The DNA here is from genome assembly GCA_007115665.2 of Sequoiadendron giganteum. NCBI lineage: Eukaryota > Viridiplantae > Streptophyta > Pinopsida > Cupressales > Cupressaceae > Sequoiadendron > Sequoiadendron giganteum. The sequence continues at coordinate 522,304,015 of CM021105.1, read as the reverse complement.
TATGCTAATATCCTCCATATATTTAATGATTCTCTTTTTATTTCATGTTTCAAACCAATATAAAATAGTCTTTTGTATCATGGGGTTTCGCAAAAGTATGAAAAGTTAGTATTAGTTAAAGATCCTTAAATTTATTAAATTGTTGTTTGAGTTAGTAATTTTTTTCCTTGGATGATAGATGGTGCTCTCTTATTAAAAGAATTATGTATTTCTTCTTCATCATATTATCATCACTAGTGTGACACACTTATTTTTATTCAATCATTTAAATGATTTAATACACATTTTAAATTGGGAGAGAACAAAATATATGGTATCCACAATATAAGCATTGTTAATTTCTAAAATTTTCTTCTTTATGCACATTATTTTTATTATAAATATTTTGCTTTTGCATCATCTTCATCTTTATCATGTGCCAATTATCCATTGAATGTAATACATCACTTATACAAGACCATGAAAGGCCTTAAAAAACATGTATGAGAAAAAAAATTGTTGTCACTTTCATTATTATTTCTATGTCTTTCCTTCTATTTTTATAAATTTGAATTATGAAAATTAAATATAATTGCTATAGTTTCAAAATAGTAATTTTAAAACTTGTCAACAATCATCTATTTTTAAAATATGATATATGCAACTGATTATCCTTGCGATTTGAATATAATAAGTACTAATTTAGTTTGTATGTGTTTCTTCATGGTAATTTATATTATCATTTTAATAGATAACAATTTTCCTTCACTGAATTGTATTAAAAATATATGAACTTGCATCATTTAATAATGTTACATATTTAATTTCTTATGAGAAGAAGGTTCACATAAGATATTTCATTGATTTTTTAGACATATATCACAATGCATATCTAAATATAGCAAATTTACACATTTTAAACTGATTCACTCTATTCCAAGGGAAGAATAAAGTAAAAATAATTTATTATTGGGGCAATAACCATTTCCACATGAGATATTTCTTTGAGTTTTTAGACATATATCTCACTGCATATCCAAATATAGTGAATTTACACATTTTAAAATGATTCACTCTATTCCAAGGGCATAATAAAGTAAAATTCATTTATTATTAGGGCATGAACCATTGCAACATGTACCCTAGGTGATGTAAATATTTTCACTTGTCCCACCTTTCTAGGTCTATTATATTTTATGAAAGTTTATCAATTATATTTTAGTCACTAAGCTAGCAATAATGACAACTAGAGTAGTATATTTTGATAGATCTCATAAGATTAATTTTGTATCTAAAGGCTGACTCTTAAATTGTATTTTTCATTTAATAAATCAATTTAACTAATGATAGTAGATTTTCATAATCCATACTTTTGATCATTATATTTTTTGGATTAGACTGTGTGTAAGATGGAAAGAATTACACATATTCTAATTGAAAAATTTCAAGGAAAATTTTAATTTAATAATGAACTTGTTTTTATTTACTTTGCAAAGTTGTTTAGTTTCATTATTAGCCATGTGGTTAGGTAGTCTTAATTATACACTCCAATGAAAATTTCATTATATGGTATTAGAGGTTAGAATTATGTATAGAAAGAAGAAGATAAAAAGGAGATATCTAGTGTTGCTTTGTTGGGTAGAATATATTTTAGAGAATCATATTTTTTTGTGACAAATAATAGATTGTGATGTTGCTTGTATTTGATTTGAAGATGTGATGCCTCCATAAAGCGTGGGAAGGGGTAACTATGTTCTCCATGTTATAGATTGAATTTGAAGGAGGGGCTATAACCCTAGAGCTAATAAAAGTGATGAATAAAGTGACCAAGGTAATAGATAACCTACTAAATAAATTTTGATGAAAGAATAGAGTATAGATAAAATATTGTCAAGGTTAAATTTAAAATATTTGTAAGAGAATAAGAATTGATATTTCTAATTACTATTAACATAAATATTAAATAGTTAATTTATTAATTGATTAATCTACACAAATATTTTGAGTACTAGAAGATTTATAATCATGAGAGAGTAAAAATAATGCTAAAGAGCCATTCTACTATATGGTAGAAAGATCTCAAAATGAAAATGAATATTGAAATGTGGAGAAGAATAGCATCTAAATTGAAGTATAAATTCATCCTCTAGACAATTAATTGGAACTATTAAAAAGTGGGAATTCGTGTGATAAAAATATATGATTGTGAGATAATAGACTAAATAGTCTTATAAGTTTACAATAAGGATAAAAAATTGTGAGGTTATCTATGAGTAGGTAGAAATTTCTATCAATGGTTTAAGGGTTTACATTAAAGAGGAATGAAGTATGATAAAATTTTCCCTAAAATCTAAAGACTAATTAAAAATTATATTCTAGATAAGGAATAATATATGGATAGAAAGAGGAAACATATTGCATAAATATGAAACCATGAATAGAGAAATTACAAATAAAGGAATTTTTTCGAAGCATCTAAAATAAAGAGAGAGTAAGAAAAAACACTACAATGAGATATATCGGTTGATGTAAAATATGAGTGCCAATTAAGAGGAAATATTTTTGTGTTGAGAAAATATAACACCTAAAGGATAACACTAAATATTTTCCAATTGTTTAGTAGCCTTAGATATCCAATTATACTTGAAATGTAGTCTAAATAGACTAGATATCTAGTCTCAATGTATTGGATATATGGTTAATACATAAAAAATCACTTTGATCAAATGTATAATAAATTTATAGTACTATTTTTAATAAAAATAGTGGAATTTGTAGAGGTAAATGTATAATTTAAAATATACAAAAATTAAACTTTCAATAAAATTTTTAATTTTTAATAATTTTCTAGATATTATTTTTGTATTTTTTAAAATACTTAATCCTATAAAATAATTATTATAAATACATTTAATTAAAAATTATGAAAAATATTTATCGGGCAAGTCTTAATATCAATTGTATTTTTGTACAAATGGATGTTTAATTGAATAATTTTGTCTCTTTTTTTTGAATAGTTATATAGTGAAGGAATTTCAACTCTATTGAAAATGGATAAGCTTTCTTTGAGAGTGATTTTGAATCACCGCACTTAGGTTAACATGCCGAGGTTTTGGTTAACTCTAACCTACTAATAATATTTATACTATTTAACCCATTTATTTATTTTTAGTTTCAAATGTAGACATGTTGAACTAAAATACTTAAATAATTGAGATTTTATGAAATATTGAAGACTATGAAAAAGATGTCTTAGATTAAATGTAGAAATTGAAAATATAAAACATAAAGAACTTGGCATGAAAATATAGAGCTCTATACCTTAGGTGGAAGAACTATACGTAGAATACAACATAATATTCTATCATCTTACATGGGAATTTTTTTGGAAATATGGTTCTATCAAAAAAATAATATATACAAAAAGAAAAATGTGAAATTTTGATGAAAATGATAGTGATTGAGATAAAAAATTCACAAAATAAAAAAGGGATGAAAGAAGAATATGTCACTAGATAGAATGTAAAATCAACGTCTCTTCTTTGATAGAAACATAAAATACATGAAAAGAAGAGAAAAATATTTTTGTGTCTATTTGGAGATTTGCCTCAATCAAATCCTTATATTGATCTTTCAAATTCTAGACAGTAGCCTTTTTTATGGATTTTGGAAATGAAAATGTAAGTTCTATGCGAAACGAAATGCAAGACAACAATAGACAATAATACTATGAAAATGATCCCAAATACAAAAGTGTTTAGCACCTAGGAAGCAACTATGCAAGAGATAAAATAGAGAGAAGAGATTGAAAAGATAAAATAAAATCAGCTCCAATAATAGCCTACAAAAAATATTATTTAAACCTCCATGAATGTAAGAAGAAATATTAGAACCTTCTCATGAAATTAGTATTGGTAAAATCTTCAAGAATCCATAATTCAAACGTATTTGGTTTCTGCTAATAGAGATTTTCCAAGCAATAGATTTTGAGAATATTGAGAGAATAGTTTGAATCATGATTAAAGAGGAGTTTAATGGAAGGTTAACCATTTAAAATCTACCTACAATTATTACCTTCTATAAGATAAACCTGACAAAGGAGAGTGAAATGATCAAAACAATCACTAGAAGAACAATTTTCCATAAGATGCTAGTATGTCATGTAGACATTTGTGTATAACACTCATGTCCAAAAAAATCAAACCAAAAGAAGGCTTGATGGGTTAGAAACTCTATCTTGGGGGTACCCAATGGTCCCCCTCTGCCCCCCCTAACCCGTGCTCCTCTCCCTTGGGTCTGTGTCTGATGGGTACCACCCCTGCAGGGTCAGTTCTTTCACCATTTGGCTTTTCAAAGACTTTGGCAACTCCGGGCGAATCTTCTGTGTCGGCATTGAAGATCTCTCTGAATATCGGTTGGAAGGATGTACTATCTAATGGAAAACAAGTCTCCTCCTTGTTTTCATCTACACCTGAGATTGTCTCAAACTCTGGTATTGTGTTTGACATTCCTGATTCGATCAGTGACAGGATCCTCTCCTCCATGGAGAATGTTGTAGTGGGGTGATTTCTTTCTTACCGTCCAACGGTGGATATGGTTTAGAAATGAGTTGCGACGAAGTGGTGCCTTAGGGGTAGTGTGGAGATTTTTACAATGGCTAGTGGTATTTTCTTGTTTAGATTCACCACAGTGGACATGGTGGCTACTCTGTTATCAGGTCTGTGGGTTTTTCAAAAGCATAGCCTAGCTTTGTGTAGGTGGAAACTTGGTTTCGACCCTACTACTGATCTAAATAAGTCAGCTCCTATTTGGGTAAGGCTGTTAGGTTTTCCTTTGGATTTTTGGGATGAAGCCATCTTCAAAGCCATTGGGGATTCACTGGGTCAATTTGTTACCATGGATTCTATCAAAAAATTGAAATCCAGGTTAGTCTTTGTGAGATTCTGTGTCGATATTTGTGTTGATAAAATCCCACCAAACTCTGTTAAGCTATGTTCTAAGTTGGGCAGCTAGATTCAACTTGTGTGCTACAAAAACATTGTGGTATACTTTCAAAAGTGTGCCAAAGCACGGCATCTAATCTCTGATTGCAAATTTGTAGTCAGTCGAGAGTTTAAGGACAATGTGATTAATCCCACTACTCTGTCTAAGAATATTCTAAGGCCGTCGAGTGACTTTGGGTTTGTTCCCCCAGGTGCTGATCTATCACTTGTGAATCCTCCACATCCACCCTCCCCTGTCGGTCCACTGTCTGAATTAACTAACCCTAGTGACTCATTGGAGTAGGCTACTAAACCCATGTCTGTCCTTTTGTCTCAGGACCCTAGCTCTTCGGCTGTTGATCCCCCATTTGAGGGGGTCTTTGGTGGGATTCTTGTTCCCGATGCTTCGACTTTTGACCCTCTATTTAAGGTTGTAGCTTCAGGGACCTGTGGGGCCTTGATCGAGGATGGTGAAATCTGGGAGGAAGAGAGATCTAGTATGATTGATGAATCTACTAAAAGTTTGGGGAGTTTGAAGCTTGAGAAACTTGGGGATGAAGGGATATGGACAACGCCCAAGTAGAAAGGAAGGAAGAAGAAGGCATATATAGGAGGGGAATCTAAGCTAGGGAGACCTTCTTAGAGATACACTAGAACGAGAAAAATGACAAATGAGATTGCCCTAGGAAAGTAGAAGACATTGGATGTGTCCTCAAAAAAAGGTTAGAAATGAGAATTATTTCATGGAATGTTTGTGGGCTTAATATCTCACACAAACAAAATGCTTTGAAGGACTATATAGTGGAACATAAGATTGACGTTTTTCTTCTTCAAGAAACCAAAATGTTGATGGTTAATTTTTATAAAATTGCTAACTTTTTCTGGCCTAATGCTTCCTATGTTTGTAGTGAAGCCGAGGGAGTTTCAAGGGGTTTGGTAGTGCTTTGGAACCCATCTTGTTTGTAGGGTTCTAAAATATTTCACTGTAAAAATACTATAGGGGTTTCGTTCTCTTATCTTGTTGAAGCTTGGTCTATAGTTAATATATATGCTCCTAATCAAAGGAACACGAGAAGTATTTTGTGGAATAACATGGTGGCTAAGATTAATCTGAATAAGGGAGGTCATTGGCTTGTTGATGGAGATTTTTACTCCCCTCTATTCCCATCTGAGAAAAGTGGTGGCCTTTTGGATTACTCTGACAGCATGTCTGATTTGGCTAATTTTTTGAATTCTTCGGGTTTAGTTGATATTGAGCTCCTGGGCCAGAATTACACTTGGTCTAATAGACAGGCTGGTGGTAACCTGATTCAGGTCTGGCTTGACCGCTTCCTCTTCTCTCCTCATCGGACTAATGTCTTTGGTGCCAATCACCTTGCCCAGGATGGTATCTAACCATAATCCTCGTATGTTGACCACTAATATTCGTCCTGCTGTTGGTCCCTTTCCTTTTCACTTTGAAATAATGTGGAATTCTCATCCTGCTTTCAAAAATAAAATTGCTAAATGGTGGAATATTCTTGTCCAAGGATCCCCTATGTATAGGATCTTCTTTAAACTTAAACATATTAAAAATATGGCAAAAGGATGGAACAAGAATGTGTTCAGAGATGTTTTTCAAAGGAAAAAACTGCTTGAAGGAAAGTTGAGGACCTTAAAGAAAATAATGGATGAGGGTGATGACGGTCAGCAGACACACATCTAGGAATGGGAAGCAAGAATGGAATGAGAATGGGTTCTAAAAAATAAGGAGGTTTTCTGGAAGAAAAAATCTAGGGTCCAATGGTTGATGGAAGGAGATAGGAATACCTCCTTTTTTCATGTTTCTGCTATCAAGCACAAGAAAAGGAATCAAATTCTAAACTGACAAATGCCATAGGGGAGGTAATTTCAAATCAAGCTCAAATTGGGCTCTGTGCAGTTAGCTATTTCCAGGAGGCTTTTTCAGCCCCTGCTGAGGTGCCCAACTTGACTTTGGACTGTGTGATTCTCCAACATCTTCCTACCTCCATCTCTCAGGAAGATAATTTGGGAATCCTTAGGATTGTTTCTATGGAATAATTTCATCTGACTACCTTTAGTAGGGGGCTTTCAAAGCCCTGGGGCCTAACGGTTTTCCTCCTTCTTTTTTTCATATTTTCTAGGATACTATGGGTGGGGACCTTGTGCTTGTGGCCAGGGATTTCTTCAAATCTGGTAGGATCCTCAAACAATTGAACCACACTTTCATTTCTCTTATCCCCAAGACAAGTGAGCCTCTTTCTATGACTGACTTACAACCTATTAGCCTTTGTAACACCTTTTATAAGATCATTTCTAAGATCCTTGTTAACCACATCAAACCTCTTCTGGAAAAAAACCATTAGTCTCACTCATAAGGGGTTTGTCCCTAGGCAACATATTCTTGATGCCACTTTGACAACCCATGAACTACTCCACTCAATGGATAGATGTAACAATGCGGGGATGGCTCTCAAGCTTGACATTTCCAAAGATTATGATCAAGTGTTATGGGACTTCATCTTGAAGGTCTTGGCTAAGTTTGTCTTTAAGAGTTTCGTCATTAAACTCATTATGGAATGTGTTAGCACTGTCAAGTTCTTGGTTATGATTAATGGATCCCTCTGTGGGTTCTTCTCTACTGGTAGAGGGCTCAGAAAAGGAGACCCTCTATCCCCATATCTTTTCATAATGATTGTTGATGTTCTTAGTAAGAATTTTATGGGTCTGCTATCAGAGGGCTCCATTACGGGTGTTAGAGCGACTTCCTCTCTGGGTCTGATTGTTGTGCAACAATTTGTGGATGGAACCTTTCTATTTGGGAAGGCCTTTGTGGTGGAAGCTAGGAAATCGAAAGCTTCTCTTAACAACTATGCTTCTTGCTCTAGTCAAAGCATCAATTACAATAAAAGCAAGATTTATTTCTTTAACTGCATGCCTAGTTTGAAAAATAGGGTGATTGCGGTTCAGGGATGTGTTGATGATTCTCTCCCATATGTGTATCTTGGGCTCCCCCTCATGGTTAAGGAGTTTCCCATGGAGTTCTGGAACTCAGTTCTGGAAAGGATTCAAAAGAAATTGGCTGGGTGGAAAGGCTCTATGCTAAGCCATGCTAGAAAACTCCAACTTCTCATTGCAGCTATCCAAGGTATCCCCAGTTACTTTCTATCCATTTTTAAGATTCCCAAGTACGTTGCTGATAAATTTGAAAGAATTCAAAGGAATTTCCTATGTTCCGATACTGAGGAAAAAAAGAAACTCGCTTTGGTGAAATGGGAAAGCATCTGCCAGGCTAAAAATTATGGTGGGCTTAGAACTAGGAAGATTGCCAGCTCTAACAAGGATCTAATGGCCAAGGTTGGTTGAGACCAGTTAAGGAGCACTAAGGATTGGTGTAAAATTTTGAATTCCAAATATCTCTAGAATAGGCCCTTGATTGATTGTATTTCAAAGCCTCACCCCTAGGGATTTGTTGTTTGGAGTAGCATTTACAACATACAAGGCCTTCTAAAGAAAGGGATTAAATGGAAAATGGGCAATGGGATTAGAATCAGGTTCTGGGAAGATACTTGGCTAATTGTCTCCTCTCTAGATTGCTCTAACTTTGGGGCGGTGAAGGGAGTGTCTCAGAGATTCTTTGGCATACATATCAGTGACTATGTTTCTGGACCACCCGGAGCTAGGATTTGGAAGGATCTTACTCTTTGTTGCCCCCATTCTCATGAACTTTATTGTCTGGCTCAATCCCTTCAAGTGATTCTTTCCAGCACCAGGTTTCCATCCTATGATAGGGAGGATGAGTTTTTTTGGACTTTAAATAAACAGGGGGATCTCTCTGTGCAGTCAGCTTACAGACTGCTGACAAATGAAAATTTTGCTGAAAAACCCTAGAAAAAGGTTTGGAATTGCCACATGATCCCTAAAATTATTTTTTTCTGGTGGACAGCCTATCATAATTGGATTCTAACTCAAGACAATTTGAGGATTCGAGGTTTTTGTTTTCCCAATAGATGTTTTCTTTGCAAGAAAGGGGAGGAAACTATCAGTCACCTTTTATTACACTGCCCGTTTGCTGTCAAAGATTGGGGGTTGGCTTTTGAGAAACTTGATGTCCCTTGGGTTATGAGCAAAGACCTTTTATCGTTCATTATGGGTTGGTATGGCCCATTTTCCCACCCTCTGCCTAGTGAAATTTGGAAGCAGGCCGCCCCTGTCTTAGGATGGTGTTTATGGAAGGAGAGGAATAACAGGGTTTTCAAGAATATTGAGAGGATTCCCAAGGATGTTTTTGGCATTGGAGTTAAGCTCACTAAGGAGAATATCTCTCTTTAATGGCAAACCCCCAGAGATGGGGTCATTGGATTATGAAATACAAGTGGCTAAGGAGTGGCGCCAGGATTTAAAGGCTAACTCCTTTGATAATTCAAAACTTTTAGCTAAAAAAAATACTAAATGGGAGCCTTCGGATAGAGGATGGCTTAAACTTAATTTTGATGGGGCTGCTAAGGGCAACCTAGGTAGGACATGTATTAGTGGAATTATCAGAGATTCTATGGGAGCTCTGGTGGCAGGATTTGTTGGAGGTATTGGGTTTCAATCTATCTTAGAGGAAGAGGCTCATGCATTGCTAATGGGCCTCACATTTGTTATTTCTCTGGGGATTTCTTATCTCCACATTGAAGGAGACTCCAAATTGGTTATAGATGTTGTGAATAAAGACAAATTAATTGGTTGGAATACTAAAGACATTTTGTTGGATGTTAGTTTCCTTTTATCCAAATTTAGGGAGAAAAAGGTGACTCATATCTTTAGAGAAGGCAACCATGTGGCGGATGCCTTGGCTAATCTTGGCTCGGGTCGGGATTCCACTAAATGTTGGAGGAAAAAGGAAAGGTTACCACCAAAAATTAAAGCTTTAATCATGAAGGAACTAAGCTACCATGGTTTGCAATGATTTTAAATCTTTGGATGATGGGAGCTGAATGGGGGGCCCACTGGATTTTTTGGGGGGTCTGGTGGATAAGTGTCAACATGGAAATGGAGTACAGGTGGTGGTTTCCTAGAAAAGATCTTCATGTGTGGGGCATGGAAAGGAGGATCCACGTGTCTGTCCTTTGGACATGGTGGATGGGGTCGGGTTCTAAGGTTATGGTGATGTGGTAGGGTTGGGACTTAAAAAATGGTTACAAGTATAATTTTGGTGACTTGATGAAGGATAGTTGGAAGGACGTGACTTCATTAAATATGTGGAGCCATACTATGTGATCTATTCTCTTGGGGATTGTGGGATTTCTTGTTTTATCTCCTCCTTGCATCTAGTGGTGTGAGTGTATTTATAATGATTTGACTATTCATGATGGGAGATGGCCTCCTTCTAGGGGCTTTAAGCCAGTTAGTTTAGCACAAGACTCCTTTGGACCCATTTGGATGGTTTCTAATTTTAGTTATTCGGCCTTTTCGCATGGTTTTTTGTGCATTCCCTACATGTCCGCCAATTCTTGCCTTCTTGGCCGTAATCATAACTTCATTAAATTTAGTGTCAAATCACCCTATGGTGATTTTCCCTTCCGTGCATGCGACCTGTACGCGGGTTTTATTATCCTCTGTTGTATACCTTGCCTTAACAATCACATTGTGATTATCTTTTGTGGTTGCTGCAATTGGTATTTTTTGCAATTTCTTGAGTTTTTTGTGCAGGTTGGTAGTATGGGTGGTGAGCGGGTTATGACTGAACCTGAAAACTGCAAGGAGTTGCGAAACAACCCTTTGGTCTAGCACATTTGTATGGAGGGTGGAATTTCTCTGATTATGGAGTGCTTGGTCGGTCATGATCCTATCTTATCAGGTCAGTTTGCCAATTCGTGGAAGGACCGTCGGGTATCCATTAGTGGTATATCGTTTGAAATTAGTGAGGAAGTCATAGCGCAAGCAATGGATTTACTGTGTTCTGGGAAAAAATACCCCAAACACACCAAGAAACTGGATCATGAAAGCTTAAAATCCTTTTTCAGAGGTGAGGAGGCCTCGATGCGGAACCAGTTGGGGTTTGAGAGGGATGCTCTCTCAAAGCCCTAGGATCAGGTGTGCATGGCACTTATGAAGTATGTTACTTTGGAAGGTAGGTTTCAAACCTATTTATTTTACCACTTCCCTTTGTTAAATCATCTAAGACATAAGATGTTGCTCATTTTCTTGTTTTTTCTTTTAATGGACCTAGAAAACTCTATCGACAAGTGCAAAGAGTCAGCCAGCTATAACCCCTGTGATCTCCCGTCGCTCCCGCTCCATCAGGGGTTTATTCTAAGACTATATCACTTTTGTCTAGCTCTCTATCCACCAAAATCCATAATGGTGGTCTGCATTGAGAACATTGAACCCCTTTCAACTGTGCATATTTCCCTGACCGAGTCTAAAAGCCCTCCTTGAAAGTCCAATTCAGGCATTATGGGGAATCCTAAAGCCAAAATTACCACCAAAAAACTTAAGGGTGGTCTGGGCAAGGCCCATTTCAGCCTACTAGAAGGACTCTGTGAACTAAAATCCACTCAGGTAGACTTGGCCTACAAGGCCACTTCAACAAAAAAAGGTAAGGAGAAAAGCATGTTGGCCCCAATAGTTAAGGATGGAAAGGGCAAGAATGTTGTTAGGAAAGACTCCAGAGGTGATACGGTTGTGGGGACCATTGAGATGACTGGTGGGGAAAATTTCAGGAGGAGATCCGAGAGGCTAGCTAAGAATAGCGAAAAGAGGTTGATTATTGAAGACTCTAAGGAGGAGCAGTCTGACAACAAAGGATACAAGGAAGAAGAATGTAAAGATGAGGAGGAAGAAAATGTGGAGAGGCTCCAGTTTACTTTGGTGGAAAAAAAGCTTCCTATTGATGGCTCTGCCTCTCACTCTTTGCATCCCCTAGTGGATGAGCCTAGAGAGATTCAGGGGATTATTGACTTTAGGGTGGATTCGTGCGATGTGGTGAAAAGAATGGACACTCTTGATAAAAGGTTTCAGGAGTTAACCTGCTTCACCATGAAGTTGGGCCACTTTGTCACGAGCACCCTGTCTAATGCTATAAAGGAGGAGCTGGAGGGAAACAATAGCTAGGAGAACAAAGAATGGGTGGGTGATGAGGCGGTGGACCTCCTGATTAAAAACTGGGACAACGCTAGTTAGTTGCTCCATGTGCCTATCTGTTGGTTGTTGCTCTGTAGTCACTATGTTGCCTTTGAGTTGTTTCTACTTTTTTTCCTTTGTGTTTGTTGTTTTTGGGTCCTAGTGGCTCGTTGTGAAGGGTATGTGCCCTGAAAATGCTGCTTAAATTTTCAAAAGCAATATAAGAATTAACCTATTAGCAGATGGTGAGGACACTAGTCAGAGGCGGGAAACGACACAAGAGTGGGGTTTTGAAGTCTGAGATCAATTCTAACACCGATGGAGAGGGCGATGGGGAGGATGTTGAATAAAATGGAAGCATTGAACGAGTTCGATAGGTTTTTCTTGGGCTACTTCAGTCTTTTTCTCTATAGGGTTTCATTGCTTATGCCCTTTCTGAGCTAGCTATTTTGGCTCCCTTTCGGGAGTGTTGTTTTGGTCTGGGAGGTGTGTTTCTCCTTGGTTGGGCATTATTCTGAGCTTTTTTTAATGCAATGGTGAAGGGATTCTAGAGGTGAGATGTGTAGCTAGGATTTGTTGTGAGATTTTTCCTATCTCTCTTCATTTTATTTTCCCTTGTGCCTTATGGTTTCTACTCTTTTTGCTCTATTTGTTGCAACTTGCATGCTTTCTTTTCTATTTCCTTCTCGTGGTTTTTTTTATAGAGTCTCATCATTATGATGTTTCTCTATGTGGGATTTGGTGGGATCCCCTGTGCACTCTATCCTTTTTGTTACATCTGGGTCTGGTTTGGGCTCTCTTTTCCTATGGTGCTCCCATTAATGGGTATGGGTTTGATGGGCTTGAAATGGGTGGTTCTCTTTTTCCCTATTGTTGGGGCTTTCATTTTTTATGCTTTGGTTGTGGTTGGAAGCCTTTCATTTGTGGCTTGGCCCCCCTAGTTTTTGAAGCTTTCCTTATGAAAGGGGTTTTTTTATACTTCTTGGGTTCCTAGTTTTGAACTGATTTTATTTACTAAGGAAGAGTATGCTATTTTTTTCTCAACTACGAATTTGTTGTGTGACCTTTGGATCGTGATCCTTCCTATGAAGGTGAAGCTTACTCTTATGAATGGAGTGTATTATCTTTTAAAGGTTGATCCATTCTACTAGTTGAAGGTTCCTCTTGTTATTGACTCTATTCATATTCATATTCGTTTTGGCCTTGTTCTTTTAGCTGTGTGGTTCTCAAATTCTAATCTTAGATCCTATTTGTTGATGGTTTCTTTGGAGTGATTCTTCATGCTGCTATTTATTAGCTAATGGCTGGGTTACTTTTCAAGAATTTTTTGAAAACCCAGATGAGTTTATTTTTGAAAATTGTTAAGGTGGATTTGTGTCTTTTATTTGGGATTCTTGTCTTGGTCCACATTTTATTCCTGTTGCAGAGTTTACCAAAGGATGCTATCGTCATTTTTTTGGCTACTATGTTGGCTTACCCCTTAGATCCTATGGAGGTGGATTTATCTCCTATTGGGGTGGAGATGGCAGGTGAAGGTTTTCGATTTCCTCAGATTTTGTTCCTATTGAGGTGGACGATTCTCCTATGGAGGTGGAGGTTGAGGGTGCTAGATATTTCAAGCTTTAGTGGGTTAATTGGTCATGACATCTTCTCCAGGTAGAGGGGAGCTCTCTCCTTTAAAGGTGGAGATGGAGTTGGTTTCCTATTACCCGATGAGATTGTGCTACATGGAAGCTGATTTTTTGTAGTTATTTGTTGTGCATCCCAAAGACCTTATTGAGGTGGGGTTTTTGGAATCTATGGTTTTGCTAAGAAACAAGGTGTTGTTCTCTATTTTTCTAGGCTTATATTTGAATTTTCTGAGTGGTTGGTTTTCTAACACCTGGCTGATTCAGTCAATGCTCAAGTTTATTTAAGGGTTTTAAGTCCCTATCAAAACCTTTTTGTAATAGGGTTTAAGGCCCCTTCAAAACCTATTTAGTGAAACTCATTTATACTTTCCATTCTCTTTATGGGTATTATTGTTTGGGCTATTGTTGGTCTATGTCTTTTACTTTATGAAACTATCTATTTTCTTGGGTTTTAGGTCCCTTTAAAAAAAAATTGTACTAGGTTTCAGGGCCCCATCAAAACCCTTTTTACCCATAATAAGAAACAATACAAGAACTAAGAAAAGTGTTACACCCCAATTGTGTACTTACTATTAACTATTGCTATGTAGGGTAAATGTGAATGCAATTTGTATTTTGAAGATGAATAAATTGTGCTAGCATTTTTTTATCAAATGAGTTATGAATCGATGTTTTTCCATTTAATGTTATGTGAAGAAATGAATATGTGTGAAATGAATGGTTATTGGATTGAAATTATAACTAAGGAGATGTATTATATGTAATGCATATTTTGTTGAAAAATTTACTACCATGTGCATACGTTAGTGGATGTAGGCATATGTTCAATCATTCAAGTGGAGGAGAAGTATCACTCAAGAGAAGATCATGGTTGGGTAACTAGTAACATAACCTATTTGAGCTTACATGCACTCATAGTATCATGGTTGAGTAAAGATATTATGAGAGAAGTTGGTAATTCATCCTTAGTAACATTATTGATTTTTATTGAGTGCATTATTGGGTGAAGTTTATCTCTTTAATCTTCTGAGTTTCGTCCTATCTGAGTATGCTTGTATTGGTGAATATAACATACGTGGAATATGTATATGTACATATATGCATGTTGATGATAGACCATATGCATGAAGGAACACATACATGAGGGTACATAGGTAGACGTACATATGCACATTTATGGATGGGTTACTCAAGTGCACGGAACTATCAGATGGACCTTACGACATGTACATGTATATGTATAGATATATCACACATAGGTGCTTATCAATGCAATAGAAATTGTGCATGACTATTATGTGTATTTGAATGTGTATATATAATATATATATGTATGTCTATATGTATATATGTATCACTACATATGTATAATTAACAAATGCACATGCTCGTACAAATTTATTGATATATGTATACATGTACATAAAGGAATATATATATGTACACAATCAATATAACTTTTATCACTATGTGAATGACATCTAGTTTGTATTTATTTCAAATATATATACTTTATTGGCATTATATATATATAAATATATACTTAAATATAGTAAAATTCTTGGGAATCAATTAACTTATACAATGCTTTGAGGTTGATTTATTAGAATAAACATAGGCTGAATATATATTGCATATTGGCAATGTATAATGGTTTAAATATATGCAATATAATTTATAGTAGTTAAGTCAATTTGGAAAGTAAGACTTATTCACTTCTTTGAGTTGGAATATCTTTGACTTAGTAAATTGAAAATACTTGAGAGGCCTTATCATGAAATAAATATCAATAGCAAGTAAATATAAGTGCATTTAAATGAAAGGATAAGTTACAACAAGTCGATGAATTATTCAAAGTTGGTTAATGAGACAAAGCGACTCATCATGGACTTAGTCAATTGTATACAAGTGTTGTATTTTGAGAATAGACTGATTCAAAAGGAAAGGGCATGCCAACTTATAAGGTGAATGGTTGCCTAATTGGTGCCATATTAAGAAGTTTTGATTGCTATAGAAGTTCATTTTGAGAGCAATTTGAATGTCACTTTTTGATCATGTGTTGTTTGAAATAGTCATATATTACTATCAACTAATAAGTTCGATCAGTGGCACTATATGTTGAGTGTGCTCTTTGCTTATTCGCCACCTTTTAGTTGAGTTGAGAGAGTTGATTTACATTGATCTTGTTATCAATTTACATGCCTCTTCTGTAGGCTAGGGATTCTCCTTGCTGCTATATAAATAGAGAAGCAATCTTTCTTTTGGGAGATATTTCATACACTTTTTCTCTATATTTTATATGCATTCTATTCCACAGTTCTTACTTGTCTTATTCAACAAGTTTATTCTGAGTATTATGTGAGCTTTGAGTATATAGAGTGAAGTATATTATCAACTTTAGGGAAGGATTATGGAGGCATTTCTTGTGAAGTCAAAGTAAAGCTTGTGGCTAAAATTGGGAAGTTGTGCATCATTCAGTCAATTGGATAAGCGACTTGATATGAATGGGGATAATTATTCATTGAATTTTCCTAGTTTATGGAATATTGATTGTAATACCCCTCCGTTTTGTTTCTTGTTCAAGTTGCTTTATGCTATGTTTGGTTGCAGTTACCTTGCTTCTGGATACATTTTGTTATAATGTTTTGATCGCTACTATTGAGCGACAACTATTATTATGGGATGTAGTTATCTGATTATTGTTTCACATGCATTATGGATTAACGATGTTGTAGAGTTAACATGAGATGTTATTATGAAATTATTGGAATTATGATGGAAGTGTCAGTTTCGATGAGTGTATTGGTGAAGAGGACGGTTTCGCATCACTCACTTGTGAGTGCTCTACGAATCCGTAATTTCTTCTTCACGGTGTGTATTATATGCTGGATATATTGTATGATGTTGTTTACTTGGTTGCAAGATTGCAGGTGCATGATATCGACTCCACTTGGTTTCCCAGGTTTGAGCGTGTCGATCCAACGGTTAAGTTGAACGGGAGATAGTAGCTAGGTAACATGTGTCAAGTTTATACCCTAGCCTTAGTGTGTCGTCAGTTGTGTGTGTCGAGTCATTGTTTGTCTTGTTTTAATGCTATTTAATTCTGAAGCATTCTTGATTTGGAAATAGATATTTAGAATAATTGCATTTAAATCATATTGATGGTTATTTAATTTAAATAATGCAATGTGGATAAAAGTTTATACTTAAATTAATTAATTATATTTAGTTTATTTAATTAATTAAATTTGATCCAAGGGGTTGAATTTAGTTATTAAATAATTAAATTAATTAATTAAACATGATGCAAAAGAATGAAAGGAAATAAAAGAATTAAAATTAATTTTGGAATTTAATTCCAGCATGTGAGAATTAAATTAGAAATTGTAATTAAATGTTTATTTGAGAAATTGGTTGCAACTTTGGAAATTAATTTATTATTTGAAATTGCATTTTAAATTGAAAGTGGGTTTTTGAAAAGTGAAATTGAAATTGAAAATTGAAATTGAAATTGAAACTGAAATTGAAATATCTAATTTGCGTATAATGTGAATTAGGGTTGTAATTATTGAAATTGAAATTGAAATTGAAATATCTAATTTGCATGTAATGTGAATTATGGGTTGTAAATATTGAAATTGAAATTGAAATTGAAATATCTAATTTGCATGTAATGTGAATTAGGGTTGAATTAGGTATTTTTGATTTATAAGAATATATGTTTTAATTTTAGGGCAGAGAAAGTTTTTAGAAAAATACATTTTTACAGCAAGGAAGAAATTTTGGAAAATTTGCACAAGGGTTTGAAGAAAGTTTGATTGCAGAATTGATTGAAGGAAAGATTGTTTGCATTTGTTGGATTTTGGATTGGATTCATTGGAGGATTGAAGAAAATTTAGGAAATCTTTGGAGGAGGCTTGCATCAAAAATTCATCTCTTCCTGTAGCTTCTTGTACCAGGTTTTCCTCTTTGTGTTTTATTTTTTTGATTGTTTTTTTTAAAATAGTAATGATTAAATATTTATTTGTTAAATCTGTTTTAGAAAATAAATTTGATATTAGAAGAAAATAATTAAATAAAGTTACAGCCTTTGTTTGTGAAAATTCTTGAGTGAAAATTGTGAAAACCTTAATTGAATTTAAATTATTCGGAGAAATTGATTTTATTGTTATTGAAATTAAACATAGATATTGAACAATGCATTTAGAATGTTTTTAGAAAATGAAACTTTCTGTTTATTATTAAAAAACGGATTTAAAAATCTACAGTATAGTTATATTTCATGGTAAAATGGTCTGATTGCATCGCCTATAACTTTACTTTCACAAACTGGGTTTTCAAGAAATTTAAAGGGTTTTTGAATTTTGAAGTTTTCTTACGCTTGTCCAAAAATCGTAAATACCCAGATAGTAGTTTTTGAGTTATGATTGAAAACTGAGACTGCTGTTAAATTATTTTTCCATGGCTGTTCTGAAAATAAAATAATAATAAATTGATATTTATAAATATTAATATTTTATGTATTGTTATTATAATATTAAAATATTATTTAATAATATTTTATATTATAATTTATAATACTTAAAGTATTATATTTATTTATATTATTTTAAATAAAATTTGTATATTAGATTAGTGGAATTAAAATTATAAACATATGGGGAAATTATTGTTTATTTTTAAATGGCATGTTAAAGTTTAATTGAAAGAGTTAAATATTTGATTTAAAGAATGCATAATTTAAAATTGAATTGTGAAATTTAAATCCATATGTAAAAGGTCCAATTATTAATTTGATTTAATTGGAAAAATATATTTATATTTTGGAATATTGATGATAAATGATATTTTATTTTGAATTAATCAATTTGATATCCTGCAAAGGATAGAAGACATGTTAATGATTAAATATATTTAAATATATTAATTTATATTTAGTATATATATAGTGAAGATATATATCTATTTGAGAGAATAAATAATGTTTTATCTTATTTTATTATGTTGTTTGCAAATTGGGTATTATTAATATTCTAAAAGAAATAATTAGTATGTGTAGAAAATGTATAGGGAAAGATATTTAAATATATTGAAGAATTATAGAAATATTTATATTTAAATGTTTGTTTTAATTAATGAGATTTAATTAGAAACCATATGAATGCGTGGTCAAATAGATAAGCCAAAAGATGTTTTTATACATTAATGAAATTGCATGTTTTTAAATGGATAGTTGAAGAAATATAGACTCTAGATAGAAAATTGAAAAGATTGTTTGCAATAGTGCCAGGCTGCATTAAAGTAAATTTAGGAACTAACTATATTGAAAAAGACAAATAGTTATTATGTTTTATTTAATTCCATAGAGTAATCTAATCATTGTGAATGAAATATTAATGGTCTCTATATAATATGGAGCATATATATATATATATATATATATATATATATATATATATATATATATTCAGTGTAAAATTCATTATTGTATTTTATTTTAATGAGATGCATGCAATATATTATTGAATAGAGATTTAAAATTGGATTGATTAGTGTATATGGAAAATGCATAGAGAAACAATATGTTATTATATTAAAGTGATTGAATGTGTTGAATAGAAAATTGAATGAGATGTAAGATTTGGTTAGGAAATGGAAAGAGTTTATTTGCATGGATTTGTGTCGATTTAAAAGTAAATTAAGAAGTTGTTTTATTGATGAAGCAATCAATTATGTTATTTATTAATTTCTATTTAGATTAATTGAATCATTGTGATTGGATTATGAAAGAGATATGGATTTAGTATATCCAAAAGTAGTATCTTTCTCATGCTTATCTTAAAAGATTTAATTCTTTGTATTCAGTAAGGGAAGTAAGTTTAATTGTTTTAGATTTCCAATAATGAAAAGGGAAATAGAGGTTATGATTATTTTAGATGATCTACTTATCATGTCTTTGACTTTGTCAACACTACCTATTGAATGAGTATGGATTTAGGAAATCCAAATATTACATTTGATTGATGACTTGAACGCTTTTGTTGCTATGTCGCCAAGTTGCATTGTTGGTTTTGGGATTTAGTGTTAGTCCTAAATTATAAGTCTTCCAGAAGAACTTAAAGGATAAGGGTTGTTGAACCTTTATGCCATCCAGTTTTTTCCCCTTGGGTAGTGCATGGCGTCTTTTTAGTTTTACCCGGTTTTCACAAACGGGAATGTTTGCACCTCCTTGGTTTAGGAGCGGATTATGGGATCCGTGTCTCCTTATATGGAGTGACCTTGTTATGTGGTTTCATCTTGTTGCCTCCTGTGAAAGGAGTGGATTATGTGTTATTGCCTCCAAGATGTTGGAGTGGGATCTTTTGTACCTCCTGTGAAACAAGTGGACTATGTGATTGTTGCCTCCAACATGTTTGGAGTGAGTTCTATTATTTGTATCCTCCTTGTGTTGGAGTGGATTATGATGCCTAGTTGGTATGCACTTGTGGTTCCCTTGGTGGATTGTTTGGGTGTGTGTTGTCGAATAGAAGAGTGGCTTCTGTTAGGCACCAGAGCCCAAAGAGGTAAACTAGATAACCTTCAGGAGTGATTTAAACAAGTGATAATTAAAATAATGTACTTAGAAGATTAGGACTAACTTCACATTAATCAAGATAATTTAATCCTCACTCATAGACGCGAGGGCTTGTTTAGACTTGGGATGAGTGAGAAGGCCTGGAATGGCAAGATCAACTATCTAGTTCTTGCGAGAGGTAGTTGATTCTGCATGAGTGAGTATGAGTTCCGAGATTCGGTTGAGGCCACCAGGATTACTTGTGCCGGAGCCTATGAAGAATGCCCAGAGGAGATCTCATGACAAACCTTGCGATGACACTCTATCTAGGACAACTGTTGTTAATTATTTTATGTGTATGGTTATTTGAACATACTTGATCTACTTTATGTCTCGAAGCAATGTGACCTATGTTAGTGATGTTGGAGTTGTACTTTGTATTGTACTTGATTTATACTTATGTTGTACTTAAGTTGTACTTGATTCGTACTTGTTAATTTCATTTGGTTGGTTATAACACTATGAGTCAGTTTGAGTCTGCCTTTGGTTAGAGGTAGTAGAATCTTTGTCCATGTTACTTTGTTACTATCTCCTAGCATGGTGGGTGGGCCTTCAGGTACCACATTGGTTGGGTGGAACATGCACCAAAACCGTTGGGTCCCCATCGATCTTCAGTACTTGGTGGCGAGACATCTAGATGGACAGCTCATGGTTCTTGTTGTAATTTCTTGCATTGTAATATTTTAACTTGTATAAGTTATTTTATCCCTTTTATGTTATGAGGTGGAATTTTGTAATTGTAATCTTTTGTACTATTGCCTCATTCTAGAAATGAGTGATGTAACTATTGGATTAAGATAATGTTTATGAGATTGTATCTTGGTTGATTATCTTATTATGTTATGTTGTATTCTTATGATGTATGATGTTATTTCATAAAGTTCATAAGGTTATGGTTATATGTAATATGTATGTGTGGGTTTAAGTAATCCTAACCTTGTAACCTTAGAGGTTGTTGTTAACTAGTAAGTGAATGTGTATGTTAAATGCACTTTATAAAAAAAAATTAGTTCGCTTAAGACGTTAATTACAACTTCCTTTAGGGTTACTTGGCGGGGAATTACATTGATTCTTGAATGCTTTATCTACTCTATTGTTATTACTTGCATTAAGGGAAAATAGTGTAGACCTGCTTTGAAAGGAAAATAGAAGTTATCTATGTTGTGTTGTGAATTGTTCGTAATTAGTCCATAATAGGAGGAATTGTTTTTCATAAGTATTAACATACTAGATATGATTAAATAAGGGTATCTTAAGGGTTACTCATGGCTAAGTTATTTGATTATAATAGATAGCTAGTGGGGTACTCTCAAGATTGTTACTCCAATTAAGGGAGGGAGCCTAAATTATATATCCTTTAAGAGTAGAGATACCCTAGAGAATATAAGATTGAAGATATGGTAATTCTAGGGTTAATTATTACCCATGGGAGGTATTACCTATGCATAGATTATATTGGCCTTAAGTTAAAATGAGCTTAAGAAGTGTAAGTGATATAATGACCATCACTCAAAGTATTGTGTGACAACACTTTGGCCAAAGTAGTGTGATTATCTTTGGCTCCATTCTCAGTTCACTATGTCCATGTAGTACATGCTATTTAAAGATTGTAGGATTACAAGTTCTAGTCATGTAGGGTACAACACTAATCTCAGTGTGGTTTTTCATATGGGGTTGCTCAACCAATCTCTTTGTCGAAGGGAAGTGAAATCTATCATATGATAGATGTGTAGGGGACCGTATATGAGTTTGTGGTTGGTGGAAAATCGCTCGAGTGATGCTTCTCCTCCTCAATAGGTGACAAAAAACCATGGTTTTGAAAGGTAGATCCTAGACCATCTATATATATTTCTCTAAAGCTCAGTTGAGCTATGTATGTAATAATATGCATTATTGGAATATTGTAATTTGGGAAATTATTATATTGAAATGGATTCCCTGTTGTATATTGTTAAGGCATCATTGTGCATTTGTTCTCAATAAATAAAATAATTTTTTTATTGCAAAGTCTTGTTACATATTTGTTTTACTCGCAAAGTGAAAACTTAGGAAAAATTACTTTAGTGAACAGTTGACTTGTTATAGGTGGTATCAAAGCCACCAGGTTTAACTATAAAATCTATTAGCTCATGATAATTTTCATCCAACATTATCTAATGTTTGGAAATTCTCATCCTAGGATGGTATGTCTTAGGCTAACATCTAGAAAGTTTGTAATCAGAAATGAGTGCTACCTCAAGGCCAAGAAGGAAAGAGAAGCTATCACTAGAATAATTGAGGGTACTAACTATGAAAATGCCATCTGGTTGAGTGAAACTAAAATATTCAGTTACACACTTTCTCAGATAAGTGATGTAAAGAGAAAGATGAAGATGGAGACCACATACAATTACCTACCATCCATCTCACTAGAGAATTTTGAGTCATTATCACTTTCCAGGGATATGCCCTCAAAATGAAGTGTCGGTCTAGAATTTATCTTTAGGGCCCTAGAGTTCTTCCAATGGTGGAAGTAATTGTAATTTCCTCAAGTAATGAGTCTGAGGGCTATGTAGCTCCCAACTATGTATTGGATGAAAATTTTGAAGGCTATTTATGAACAAATGAGAGACCAACAACAATATCAATTTGTAGGATATACTCCATTAAGTTATGAGTTGGAGAGTCAATCTGAGGGATACTCTCCACTCGACTATTTGAATAGTCACTCCATGTAATCAAAAGGGATATTGAGATCCTTAATAAATGAATAAAATAATGTTTTTATCAAAATCTTGTGCTTAATCTTATGTGGAATTCCTTATGTGCGTTAAATGTCATTTTAAAGTTTTCCATTCAAGATAGTTGATAACATGATTAAATCTAACATGAATAAATGTTTAGGTAAAATATGTTCTTGTGAAGATGGCGAGGACACAAACCAATCCTAGCAGAAGCCAATAAGTTTGGAAAGGACCCATAGGAATTGAGGCAAGACTTGACCAAATATTACCAAGGTTGGAAAACCTTGAACAAGAAAGGGTAAAAGCTAGGGTTGAAAAGGAAGTCCCAAATAATGAGAATAAGGGAGAAAACTCTTCTTATGGACATGATGAAACTCATGATCATGAGAGAGATAAGTGTTGGAACACAACAATCTACTGATAGGGGGGTGAATCAATAGATATTAAAACTCTAGACCTCAAACCCTTAATGCAGATTATTGTCTTAGCTTCAAATACTTTGTGCAAATTTCTTTCTCAAACTCTTAATGTGTAGATTGAAAACTAAAGATGCAAATAAATAATCATAATACTAAGAAAATTTTCATAATCTTATGGCATCTTATGTCTCCCCTTGGCTATATAACCAAGGCTCTCTAACACATTGTAAACCGACTACATTGAATCATATTTGCATAATTAATAAGAATAAGTTGTATTATTTTCATATTGATCTTCTCTCTCTTTTGCTTTCCATTTGGCCTCTAGATCCTAGTAGGATATCTCCATAGTCAATTCTAACATGGCATTGGAGCTATTTGGGTGCCATTAGATAGTTATTTTGGAGCAATATTGGTAAATCTTGAAAATTTGAGCATGCTCTTCTCTTGCATCGTATGATGATATGGAGAATCAAGAAAACTTGATAGAAATAATAAATTTTTGGGGATTCCTTTTTGTGGCTCTTTATTGTAGGTTTAAATTAGATATTTTTGGTGCAAATATGATCTCACCATTGAGTTTAAAGGGTTTGAGAAAGTTGGTTTTTCCTTTTGTTTCGTCCAAATCAGATAGATGAGGAAAAATCTATGTAGGTTTGAAGCTCAAGAGTGGTTGCTAGATCTAGAAGGTAGTTGGTTTTTTGGAGCATTTTTGGTCAAATCTAACCTTGCCATCATGTCCAGAAGGGCCAAAAACCCTAAGATCAACTATTAATTCATCAAAATTCAAGAATTTTTCTATTGAGGCAAAAAAATTGCCTAGAGAGCTGTATGACCCCCCAAGTCATCATAATTGCAGTTGGTGCAAAAAAAAATATTCTATCAACTTTTTAAAAAATGAATTATGCAAAATATTCATAAAAATATATATTTGGTCATATAAATTTTTCTGAAAAAATAATTTATTTTAAAAAATAACAAAAGAGGTTTTTCTAAAGTCTGAGGTTGCAGACTACTACCCTACAATCCGCAGAGGTACCATGTGTACTGGTGGAGGCCACATGGTCTGCTATTCGTGGCCCCTATGACCTCACCGCTTGTTGGCTAATATAAAAACTAGTAGTGCTTAAATAACTAACGATCAAATAAATAAACCCATGAAATTTTTTAAAACCAAAGGAATATTCCAATATTTAGCTGAAGATTACAATTAGTTGTAGTCAGAGGAATATACAAGTTTCCTTAAAGAAATATTCTAGCGAGAGGCATATACCAAACAATAGGAGGAATATTACAACGATGATGGGCACAAGACAATCAATTTTTTTTGTGCAATTTGTTGATGTCATCACTACATCAATGATGACGTCAACATGCTTTAAAAAAAATTCTCCCCCCTCTCATTTGCATTTTCAGTTTTCAAAGTGATTTTTAAATGGCCATAACTTGTGCCCAGGATCTCCAATTTGCAAGCATTTCTTTATTTGGGGTGAAATTTTGTGCTCTTCACAGTTGTGTAGATGGTTTTTGGTTTTGAATTCTATATTTTCTAGAAATTGCATAATCTCATAGGTGTTTCTACTTCATCCTCATTTTGGGAACATCAGGAGCTTAGATCTTGCTCCTACTATAGCATTTTTGGGTGCTATTTATTTTTAAAGTGCATAATTTTTTGTGTAATTTTTAGTGGTATGATTAGATTGATCTCGTTTTGTACTAAAAATTGTACTTGATTATGTGGCCAATTTTTGCATTTACATGTATCGAGATCAAGCCCACTTCACTGTTTTTGATAAGTGGCAACTTGAATTGCACTAAGTATTAAGTGCCACAAATCATATTTTCTTTGGGGGTTTCTTGATTGAGTAATTTGGGGGAGTAACTGTTTTCCTTTGTTGTCTTATGATTCTTGATTGGTCTATTGTGTGACTAAAATTGAGTTTAATATGGTCATCAAAACACATCTTATTGTAATAAGGTTAAATTTATTGAACTTTAGGTCTTGGCAAGATGCAATCCTAGCACATTGTACGTGGCTTTATCTTTTGCCATATATCTATGTACTAGTTCTTGAACCTTCATCAAAATGAAAGAAAGTTGTGTGGGACATCAAAATAGAACATATCCTATGAGAAATTGGTTGTAATTGTGATATTGATACAGAAGTGGTCATTGATGGTATTGAGATCCCTCATGACCTTATGAAAAAACTTCGAGAGAGTTATGGAGACTTAAATGAAGCTCCATTCTTGGAGGACCCTATTATGGATTGTTTTGTTCCACTTGTATATTTTTGACCTATTAATGATAAAATAGCTAAAACACTTGCTCATTGGGAAAGTTATGGTGGTTTTGATGACACAAAACCTTCTCATTCTCCTCCTACAAAGACATCTATTGAGACTTTGGTTTCTATGGCTCCTAATCCAGATTAAAAGGGTTCATCTTCTTCATCTATTCAATTCAACATGTTTAGGTTGAGGGATCTTATAATCCAACATTGGAAAAATCATCTACTCTTGTACCTAAGGATACTTTTGTTGCCACAATTTTGGTTCCTTGTGACTCAGTGTAGGAGGACATTCATTTTCTTTTAGATTTGGCTACTTTGGATGACTTCTTCACATGCATTTCAAACTTGTTTGTGGAGTCTCATATTGCAGATTTGGGGGACATCATTGGTGAAATTCATCTTCTCTTTGATGGAGAAGATCCTTCCTCAGTTGTTATGAGGTAACATATTGACCCTCTTGTTCATTCACTACATGATCACCCTTTTCAGCTTGACATGACTGTAGATCGCTCTAGACAACATTTGGAGAAGGCTTATTTGACTTCAAAGGGGATATAATTTTCTTTGGATTGTGTTCTACATTCATCTCTACTAGATTTTGGATTGTCCTCTTTAGAAATGTGGCCTAGAACACTTTTTTGGAGTGTTTCATCTTTTGACATTGAAATGGAGACACTTGAGCATTCTTTAGAGACATCATCACATATCATCTATCTTCCCTCATCCTCCTTTTAGGAATAGGAAAAAATGTTGTATACATTCATTTTTTTGTTTCTTCCTAAGGGGAGGAAAGTTGTTTGGAGAGATTGGATCATCTTCAGTAGTTAGTGTTGAGATTCTACCACCATAGTAGAAGACTCACCATTGAGAGGGGTTGCATTGTCTCTCTTCTTCTCTCTTGTGGGGGTCTTTTTCCTCACATGGGGTTTCTACCTTCTCATGCACCATTGAGATTATTTTGTATTTCATCTCTTTTGGGGAGGAGTTTTGTCTCTCTACGTTTTCTCTTTTTCTCCATTTTTCAGAGATTTAATTTTCATATGTACATGGGTACCTAACATGGCCTAGTAGTCATGACCCATTCTTGCATCTTTTTGTCATTTTCATAATAATCTACTCCCTAAGTTGCACTTAGAGGGGGGTGTTGGTGTAAATAAACTCTTGTACCTATTTAATTCATTATGAGTAAGTGCACCAATATATGACACAATTTTAGCTCTTAAGATGCCAATTTTTTTTTTTAAATCAACAAAATATGATTTACATGAGAAAATCAACATAGTTACACTCAAAATTTCAAGTTGTAGCAAGAACAAGAGCTGAAGTGCTTTGAGTCTAGTTTCTAAGATACTAATTATTTTTTAAATTAATGAATATTAAGGGTTTCAAAAAGAGGGGGGGAAGGGCGAAATAGGTCATGTTTTTATCAAAGAAAATAGTATAGCGCCTGAGGACTTCCCCTATTTTCATTAACTTTTTATTATAATTTTAAAAATCTAAATAGTGAGAAACTAGCTAACACCATCTAGTTTATCCTCATTTTTTCAGATAATTTTTTTAATGAATATATAATATTTTATGAATTTTGAAAGTGGGCACATGTTGTAAAGCTAAAATTTGAGCATAATCACACCTAATTTTTTTGGAAACTAATCAAAAATTGAATTTTTTTCATCATGTGTAGAATGGAGTCTAGTTTTTAAAAAAATTAAATTATTTCACATTTTGATGAATGAGTAAAAATCTATCCTAAAACTAGCACATGTTGGTTTTTGACCAAAAATGGAGGAATTTACAATAGAAGTTATGGATACAAACCTTAGCTGAATCAAAATAAAAAAAGAATTATATATTTAGATACCTAAGAGAGAGGTTAATGCGATCACGACTTTTTATAAACTTGCATTGAAAGACTTGAAAATGTGATGGTGAGCACAAACAAAAATATGAGGAAATTTGAAAAATCCTGTCAATTCACTTGTCTAAAGCAAGTAATTTTGGCACTCACCATATGACACAAAACATCTGGCAAGCACCAAATTTTGCATGCGCCAAATGACCTTCTTTGAATAAAATATTTCCCCTCTTTGGTCGACCACTTTGATAATGTTTAAAGTGCACGGTTTATGGTCGTAGATGGATAGTTGAGGTTTCACGTTTCATATGCTCTCTACCTTGGTACCCTAACTAGATAACCTGCTATCCCTTTGATGTCTCTCTCTCTCTCAAGTCTCACTCCCTCCCATGCTACCTAGACTAATCTCTCTTACTCCAATCCCCTCTGAGGTCTCATTCCCTCCCACCCTACCTAGATAAATCTATCTCACTCCATCCTTGTTTCTAACAATCCCTCTCTCTCTTCCCCTTTGGATATTTTTTCTCTCACTCAATCTCCCTTGTTTAGGTTGTTATCTTTCTCTATCCATATATCTCTCTTAATTCTCTCCCTCCTACCCCCTCTCCCTCTCTTAGGTCTCTCTCTCTCTCTCTCTCTCTCTCTCTCTCTCTCTCTCTCAAGTCTCTCCCTCCCATCCCCTCTCCCTCTCTCTCCCACTTTCTCTCTCTCTCACACTCTATCTCTCTCCCACTATACCTCTCTCACTCTCTCTTACATCTCTCCCTCCCACCACCTCTCCCCTTCTCTCTCTCAAGTATCTCCATCCTAACCGCTCCCCATCTCTCTCTTTATCAAGTCTCCCCCTCCTACCCCCTCTCCCTCTCACAGTCAATCCCTCTATCTATCTCCCACTCAATCCCTCTCTCCCTCCCTCTATATTTCTCTCTCTCTCTCAAGTATCTCCCTCCCACCACCTCTCCCTCTCTCTCTCTCAGGTCCCTCTCTCTCATTCCCTCTATCTCTCTCGCACTCTCTCTCACTCTCCCTCCTACCCCCTCTCCCTCTCTTAGGTCTCTCTATCTCTCTCACTCACTCCCTCTATCTCTCTCCCATTCCCTCTCTCTCTCACTCTCTTTATCTCTCTCCCTCTCTCCCCCCCTCTCTCTCAGGTATTTGCCTCCATCCCCCTCCCTCTCTCTCTCCCTCTCTATCAGGTATCTCCCCCCACCCCACCTCTCTCTCTATCTCTCTCTCACTCCTCCATCTCTCTCCCATCCCTCTATCTCCCTATAATCAATCTCTCTTATACTCTCTCTCTCTCCCTCTCTCTCTCTCTCTCTCAAGTCTCTCCCTCCCAACCCCTATCCCTCTCTCTCTCCCATTGCCTCTTTCTCTCTCACTCCCTCTATCTCTCTCCCACTATATCTCTCTCACTCTCTCTTAGGTATCTCCCTCTCACCCCCTCTCCCTCTCTCTCTCTCTCAAGTATCTCCCTCCTACCCCCTCTCCCTCTCATAGTCACTCCCTCTATCTCTCTCCAACTCCCTCCCTCTCTCCCTCCCTCTATCTATCTCCCTATCTCTCAAGTATCTGCATCCCATCACCTCACCCTCTCTCTCTTAGGTTCCTCTCTCTTATACCATCTATCTCTCTCCCACTTTCTCCCCATATCCCTCTCTTATGACTTTCCCTCCAATCCCTAGTCCCTCTCTCTCTCTCTCTCAATTCTCTCCATCATAACCCCTCTCCCTCTCTTAGTTCTCTATTTGTCTCTCTCACTCACTCCCTATATCTCTCTCCCATGTCCTCTCTCTCACTCCCAATATTTGTCTCCCTCTGTCTCCCTCTCTCTCAAGTATCTCCCTCCCACCCCCTCCCTCTCTCTCTCTCCCTCCCTCTCAGGTATCTCCCCCACCTCCTCTCTCTCTCACACTCCCTCTATCTCAGTTAGTCCCTCTCCCTCCCACCCACTCACCCTCTCTCAAGTCTCTCTCTCTCGCTCCCTGTATCTCTCTCCCATCCCTCTATCCCCCACTCTATCTCTCTCATACTCTCTCAAGTCTCTCCCTCCCACCCCCTCTCTCCCACTTTGTCTCCCTCTCCCTCTCCCTCTCCCACCCTCTCTCTCCTCTCCCTCTCTCTCTCCCTCTCTCTCCCCTCTCTCTCTCTCTCTCTCTCTCCCTCTCTTAGGTATCTCCCTCCACCCCCTCTATCTCTCTCCCTCTCTCTTAGGTATATCCATCCCACCCTATCTCCCTCTCCCTCTCTCTTAGGTCTATCCCTCCCAACCACTCTCCCTCCCTCTCTCAATTCTCTCCCTCCTACCCCCTCTCCCTCTATCAAGTCTCTCTCTTGCTCTCTCTCACTAACTCCCTCTATCTCTCACCCACTCCCTCTCTCTCTCTCACTCCCTCTATCTCTCTCTCCCTTTGTCTCTCTCCCTTTGTCTCTCTCATTGCTTCAATCTCTCTCCCATCCCTCTATCTCCCACTCCCTCTATCTCCCCCTCCTCCTCCCACTCTCTCCCTCTCTATCTCCCCATCTCTCAAGTATGAGGGAGTGAGAGAGAGAAAGAGGTTTGAGGTTTTAGGTTTGAGTGTTGAGTGTTGAGTGTTTAAGGGTAGAGGGTAGAGGTTTAAGGGTAGAGGGGAGAGAAATATATGGAGTGAGTGTGAGAGAGAGACCTTAGAGTGGGAGAATGGGTAGGAGGGAGAGACTTGAGAGAGAGAGTGAGTGAGAGGGATGAGAGTTTAGGGTAGAGGGTAGAGGGTAGAGGGTAGATGGTTTAAGGGTTTAGGGTTTAAGGGTTAAGGGTAGAGGGTTTAGGTTTTAGGGTTTAGGGTTTAAGGGTTGAGGGTAGAGGGTATTGGGTTTAAGGGTTTAGGGTTTAAGGTTTGAGGGTTGAGGGTTGAGGGTTTAGGGTTTAGGATTGAGTGTTAAAGGGTATAGAGCTAAGGGATTAGGCTAGAGAGGAAAGAATGGATGGAGGGAGGGATGATATATATATATATATAGAGAGAGAGAGAGAGAGAGGGTTGGGGGTTTAGGGTTGAGGGTAAACGGTAGAGGGTAGATATTTAAGGTCTTAGGGTTTAAGTGTTAAGGGTAGAGGGTTTAGGGTTGAGGGATTACAATTTATGGTTTAAGGGTAGAGTGTGTAGGGTTGAGACAGAGAGAGGGGGTTGAGGGTATAGGGTTTAGGGTTTATGGTTTATGGTTTAAGGGTAGAGGGTTTAAGGGCATAGGGTTTAAGGGTGAAGGGTAGAGGGTTCAGGGTTTAGGATTGAGGGTTTAAGGTTTTAGGGTTGAGAGAGGGTTGAGGGTTTTAGGATTGAGGGTAGAAGGTAGAGGGTTAAGGGTAGAGGGTAGAGGGTTTAAGGGTTTAGCATTGAGGGTTAAGGGTAGAGGGTAGACAGTTTAAAGGTTTAGGGTTTAAGGGTTAAAGGTAGAGGGTTTAGGGTTTAGGGATTATGGTTTATGGTTTAAGGGTAGAGTGTATAGGTTGATAGAGAGAGAGGGGGAGAGAGGGTTTAGGGTTGAGGGTAAAGGGTAGAGAGTTAAGAGTAGAGGGTAGAGGGTTTAAGTTTTTAGGCTTTAGGGTTTAAGGGTTTATGGTTTATAGTTTATGGTTTAGGGTTTAGAGTTTAAGGGTGGACGGTTTAAGGGTTAAGGGTAGAGGGTTTAGGGTTTAGGGTTTAGGGTTTAGGGTTTAGGGTTTAGGGTTTAGGGTAGATGGTAGAGGGTTTATTTTTTAGGGTTTAATGGTTAAGGGTAAATGGTATATTTTTTAATGTTTAGGGTTTATGGTTTAAGGGTTGAGGGTTGAGGGTACATGGTAGAGGGTAGAGGGTAGAGGGTTGAGGGTTTAGAGTTTAAGGGTTGAGGGTTGAGGGTTTAGAGTTTAAGGGTTGAGGGATTAAGGGTTGAGGGTTGAGGGTTGAGGGATTAGGGTAAAGATTTTAGATGGGTTTAAAAGGGTTTAAGGGTTTAGGGTAGGGGGTAGAGGGATTAAGGGTTGAGGGTTGAAGGATTAGGGTAGAGAGTTTAGTTGTGGTTAAAGGGGTTTAAGGGTTGAGGGTAGAGGGTATTGGGTCAATGGTAGAGGGTAGAGGGTAGAGGGTAGATGGTTTAATGATTGAGGGTTGATGGTTCAAAGTTTAACGGTGGAGGTTCAAAGGGTTTAAGGGTTGAGGGTACGGGGTATTGGGATGAGGGTAGAGGGTAGAGGGTTTAAGCATTGAGGATTGATGGTTTAAGGGTTTAAGGGTTTAGGGTTGAAGCGTTTACGGGTTGAGGGTATAAGGTTGACCGAGTTTAAAGAGTTTAGTTAGTTTTAAGGGTTTAAGGGTTGTGGGTATAGAGTTGAGGGATTAGGGTTGAGGGTAGAGGGCATTGGGTTGACGGTAGAGGGTAGAGGGTATTGTGTTGAGGGTAGAGGTTAGAGGGTCTAAAGGTTTGGTTTTACGGGTTTAGGGTTGAGAGTTTAGGTCTCCCATCCCTCTATCTCCCACTCCCTCTCTCTCCCACTTTCTCTCTTAGGTCTTCGCCCCACCCTAACTAAATAAGAGAGAGAGGGGGCGTTGAGGGTGGAGGGTAGATGGTAGAGGGTTTAAGGGTTTAGGGTTTAGGGGTTAAGGGTTTAGGGTTTAGGGTTTAGGGTATAGGATTTATATTTTAAGGGTACAAAAGGTTTAAGGGTTTAGGGTTTAACGATTAATGGTATAGGGTTTAGGGTTTAGGATTTAGGATTTTAGGGTTTAAGGGTAGAGGGTAGAGGGTTGAGGGTTAAGGGTAGAGGGTAGAGGGTTTTAAGGGTTTAGGGTTTAGGTTTTAAGGGTTTAGGATTTCTGATTTAAGGGTTTAGCATTTAGGGTTTAGGGTTTAGGATTTAAGGGTACATAGGGTTTAAGGGTTAAGAGTAGAGGGTAGAGGGTTGAGGATTGAGGTTTAAGGGTTTAATGGTTGAGGTTTGAGGGTTGAGGGTTGAGGGTAGAGGGTAGGGGTTTGAGGGTTAAGGGTAGATGGTAGATGGTTTAAGGGTTTAGGTTTTAGGGTTTAAGGTTTAAGGGTAAAGGGTTTAAGGGTTTAGAGTTTAAGGGTTAAGGGTAGAGGGTAGAGGGTTTTAGGGTTTAAGGGTTGAGGGTATAGGGTAAAGAGAGAGAGAGAGAGAGGGTTGAGGGTTGAGGGTAGATGGTAGAGGGTTTAAGGGTTTAGGTTTTAAGGGTTAAGGGTTGAGGGTAGAGGGTTTAGGGTAGAGGTTAGAGGGTAGAGGGTAAAGGGTAGAGGGTAGAGGGTAGAGGGTAGAGGGATTAAGGGTTTGGTTTTAAGGGTTTAGGTTTGAGGGTGTAGGTCCCCTATCCCTTTATCTCCCACTCCCTCTCTCTCCCACTCTTTCTCTTAGGTCTTCCAACCCACCATTATTAAATAAATCTCTCTCGCTCTCAAGTCTCTCTCTCTCTCAGCTCTGACTCCCTCCCACACTACCTAGACTAATTTGTCTCAGTCCAATCCCCTCTCTAACACTCCCTCTTTTTCAAGTCTCATGTACCTCCCACCCTACATAGAAAAATCTATTTCACTCCAACCCTCTCTCCCACACTCCCTCTGTCTATCCCCCTTTTGTATTTTTCTATCTCTCAGGTCTCATCCCTCCCAACCCCTCTCCCATTTTCAGGTCTTTCCCCCCACCCTAACTGGATAACTCTCTATCCCTCTCAAGTCTCTATCACTCTTAGGTCTTAGTCCCTATCATGCTACCTAGACTAATCTCTCTCACTCCTATCCTCTCTCTCTCTATCTCAAGTCTCACTCCCTTCCTCTATATATTTGGAAAAAATTTCAAAGCAATACATTTGGAGCTCTCCAAATTTGGTGCGCTCCAAATTTGGTGCTTTCCAAATTCGGCGAGCTCCAAATTTGGTGCTCTCAAAAATTTGGTGAGCTCCAAATAAGCAGAAGCATGTGGGCCTGAATCAGGAAGTCAACCCCTATTTTACCATTTCAAGGTTAAACACATTTTACACTCACCAAATTTGGTGAAATCTAAATTTGGCACTCTCCAAATTTGGTGAGCACAAAATGTGTTTAACCTTGAAATGGTAAAATAGGGGTTGACTTCCTGATTCAGGCCCACATGCTTTTTCTTATGTCTGGTTTATCACTTTATCCAACTGAAAAATGCCTATTTTATGCAATTTACTCCTTGTTGTACCAATATATGCTTGATCCATCACCTTTTTACCACCAATTTGCATGCTAGACAACATAGAAGAAGGAATTTTTAAGTTTCTACATCATTTTACATTATCTCAAGTAATATATTCATTTTGGTAATATTTAAATGTTTATATTTAGTATATTTGTTTGTTTTTGGCAATATAAACTAAATTCATTTAATGATTTTATTAATCATAACAATTGGACATATAATTAAACATTGAATTAGATGGGATTTTCATAAAAAAGTTTAATTTTTATGAGTTTGAAGAAAAAAAATGAAAAACATGACATAATTTAGATGAATTCATGTTTAAACTTATATAAACGACATCAACTTAACACAGATTTGCTTATGAATTTTATTTGCATTGCTTATAGTAGTCCATTTCCAACATGGCTAGTGGAATTCACTCTATTTCATTTTAGGTAGATATTTATATTGATTTTTTTTGTTTTCTTTTGATAATTTATATACCATTCATTTGATGATTTTATTGTTTTTCATTGTTACACATAGAATTCAACACTAAATTAGATGGATGTTGCATGTAAAAGTTTAATTTTTAGGAGCTTGAAGATATAAAATGGAAAACATGACATTATAGATTCAAATTCATTATTAGTGATGGTTGTGGGAAAACAAATATGTTCAACTAATTTGGAAAACCTAAGAACTTTCATCAATGTTAATGCAAGTTTCCATTAATTTTTTTGTGCCATAAAAAATTCACCTTCATCATGTGCTTAGATAAATTCAAGTGAGTTGACATAGTTGTTAATGGAAGTTTCCATTCATTCATACCATTTACCTTTCTAAGAAATTAAAAAAAGGGAAAATTTTGTAAAATTGAAAATGGTTTTTGTCTTTCTAAGTTTTACCTCATTGCCAAAGAAATAGTGAATAATTCCAAGATATAGCATCACAAACCATTCTTTGAATTCATGTTCTTCATGGCTTGTTTGACAATCACAATGTGGTTTTGACAACAATAAGCACAAGATTCTCGAGTTTCCAAAGGTGGCAGCAACTTATACCCTAGGTTTGAAGAAGGAGAATTGGTAGTAAAATCCGTGAGCCACATCTAAAGCATTATTTGGATACCACTCAAACCCAATTTTTTCTTGATTTTGTATGAAATTTTCCTAAAATTAAAATATGTCAAATGCATTTTGAAATGCTAAATCCTTTTTGTGTCAAAATAAATCACACACGCACTATTTTTTGTTGTAGAGTACATATTGAGTTTTCTAACCATTATGATGTTTATCAACGCATATGTGTAGATATGCATACTAACAATTTTTTGCAAGAATGTAACATAAGGCCTCCACCTAAATCCTCAAGGGAATTCTTATCTTTCATTTTATGTGAAAGAGTGGATAGTCAAATTTTTACAATAATTCATGTTGGGATGGAACATGTGATCATTGTGGTGGCATGCAAAATTTTCTAATTTTCCAACACATGGCTAGTACACACACTATTGGAGACAGAATTGTAGAATTTGGAAAATACAAGATAGTGGCCTAGAGTCTAAAATATGGGAAAGAAGCAAAGAAGTGTGAAATATTCAATGATAAGATTCCAGTGCATCAGTTTATGGGCATTTTCCATGATTAGGTGGTTTATGAGTATGCAAGACATACACATAGAGCTTGATGGTTGGACTCACAATTAAAGTTATGAAAGGACACATTTCCACTTCATAGCATTGTTTCATTTGTCAGCTTCGTAGAGAACTACACACTACAACCATAGAACAAGGTGAAATCATAGTACTACAACTCCACGAAGGTTTATATATTTGTACATATAACATTCATTCATGCAAATGATAGTACAAAGGATAACATTAAAGTATTGAGGGAGTATCACGTTTATATCAGTGATGATTTCACACATTCTATAGATTTTGTGCAAGGTTGCTTTCAGATTTTCTATGCTTATCTAGATAGTAGGGGCATATCATTTACTTAGCATATCATATGGTCAGATAATTGTACATCACAATTCAAGAACTCCAAAATATTTTACTAATTGAGTAGTATGCAAGGGATCAGTGGTGTTCCCCGTATGTGTAACTTCTCAGAGGTCGGGCATGGAAAGGGGGAGCATGATGGAGTAGGTGCATGTATCAAAAGAGCCTTATCATGAGAATATTTAAAGTACAAAGATAGTGTAAAGTTGACAAATGCAAGATCAATCGTCGAGTGGTGCAATCATTCAATGGGTCCACGTAGTGAAGGTAATTATTTAGTTCATACCTTTTTTTCATTTAGTAGATGATACTAACATTGAAACATATGAGGATTGTTGTACACTAATAGGATTGAGTGAGCTACTCTCTTTTAGAAGCTCCAATGCAATTACATGGACTATCCATATGCAGAATATAGCATGATTTTGTTTTGCATGTACACTTCAAGCATGGAATGATTGTGAGATGATATAGTGGGTTGAAAGATAGTCTATAAGAAAACTAACCCCACTTGACACTTATCATCTCCCGATGGCTCTAAAAATCATGGAGATGCAATCATCTATTGCCTTTGATCATGTATCAGACCTACTAGAACCAGGTAATATATCTTAATTTTAGGTTTTATTTTTATGTTCATTAAATACATATAACAAGATGAACATATCAATTTAGGGCATGTTTGTGTGGCGATTTCAGATGAAGACAATGAAGAGGGTACATATTATTACCTATGTTGTTATATCGAGGCCAAAAAAAAATTGGAGGCCCCAGTTATAGATGGAGAAAACATAGAATATCCTACAGGTTCAGTGGTTGTTATTGACATATGGATTAGAAGGTACCTAGTTAAGAATGCTACATTTTGGTTTTTTGAGGACTTCGACATGCATCAAAATATTCTTCACTACTCGAACCTTGTTATCGTAGCCAATGTTCATTTGATCAAATATAAGGATAGACCTACAAACAAGAACTTGTGGAAAGTGTCTGACTTTGACCATGAGGTAATACTTGACACAATAAAGAGGATATCAAACCCAGATGGTTCCCTGGAATGATTTGTGAGTATGCACATTGAATTTGTAAAGTCATGTTATTGATCATTTCTTTTTTTCAAGCATTTAAGTTTGATTGTAGAAGGGTTTGCAAAATTGCATTATTGTTAATTTGAAAAATGATATTTATATGCTGCTCTCTATTGACTACCTTTAAGTTGGTATTCTCTATTTTTTTTTATGTCATATGTATTTAGGACTATAATTGATGCATTTGTGACTATAGGTTATACTTAAGATTGTCAACTTAAGAAAAGAATAGCATCGGTTGCTGGTGCAAGTGTTCAGTGGTATGATAAAGTAGTGAAAGATGGGCCACATCACCATTATAGGACCTTCAATCAATCTACTTATAGAATGAATGAAGGTGGCAATAGATCAAGTTAGATGGTTTATGTTTGACATTATTCAATTATTGGTATTTTAATTATTTTAATGTGAGTCCATGTCTGAAATTGTTAGGCTATAGTAGGTTTTAATTCTAGTGAGCGTACACAACCATGGAGAGGCTACTACCCATTTGTTTCCAAGGGGGCAGGGGATGTACATGTTTTGAAGAATTTTGGAATGCAAATAGCTGGGCCACTTGAGGTGGATTGGAGAAAACAAACTAGGTAGTAGCTCCTTTTATTTCTTCTTGTACAATATATTTCATGATCTGGGTTGCAAATGGGATGATTATTTCCCTAAATATATTGCTACAAGTATTGAGAAATGGGAGGATTTTCAAGATGTTTTTCCATCACTATTGTAATATTTGTTATTGACTTAGTGTATTTTTTGATATACAAAAATTATGAGAAATTAATACATGAAAATGTGTATATTCTTTAATATATGCCTCAATTAAATGTGTATACTAAATTTAAAGTTATTTGTAATGGTTTATGGTTTACATTTAATATTTTTGTTGAAGGAAAAGCATGTGGATTTATGATAAAATATGAAACAATGCCTTCTATTGTACAAAGGTGTATTTTATTTCTCTTCTATAAACTGTATAACTCCTTCTTGATGTAGAGGAAGGACAATCAACATGAAAACATACCCAGAAGGAAAATCATCCTTTCATGTTCTTCATACCTACTCCTAAATGCACTTTTAGCAGACCTAGCAATGAACCTACTTAGAGACCTTGATTCAAATAAATTATAGAGATAGTGTGAACATTATGGTAGAATTTTCTAAGGGACTTAAATGGTCATAAAAACTTTTTTGTGGAGATTAAACTATACAACAATTCATGGGGCTTACAAGATTTGTGTTGTTCGAACTAGGAAAGAAAACATTAATGGCCTAAAGCCAAATCAATAAAGATTTCTTCAAGCCCTTAACCACTGACTTGGAGGCCTTCATACAACATTTCAAAGGTGTTTCCACAAGGTGTTCACTAAAAAGACTCATTCAAATCACCAACTTGCTTCGACACTAGCACCTTGCTTATGACTACAAAAACACTCCTCTTGGGTCAATCATAAAATGACTTGTATTAACCCTTCAAAAATTCTCAAAACCACAAGGTATAGGTCTGAAAGACCTCTCCACGTATTCCCAACACCTTCACCAACCACAAAGCACCCAAACCACTCTTTATTTCACTCAAACTTACCTTCACTATTGTTACATGGTCAGATACACTCACAAATCAGAAATTTTTATCAAAGAAATCTCTTTCATGTGTGCATTTCACAACTCCAAACCTTTGGAAAGTCCAAGAGCATGTAAGAATAGAATTTTGGGTGATCTTTCAACCTTTTTGAACTCTAAAAATTAAAGATATAACATTTTTAATACTTGTTGCTGCCCTAGCTAGGGTTTTAACCCATTTTCAGTAAAATATCAATAACTTTAACAAAACACAATGAAATTTGATGAAACCAAAAAAAAAATGTTGTAGATTCATAGGGCTATCAAATACAATTGATTTTATACTGATCCATGGACTATATAGTTCATACAAGAAGCAAGAATTTTCTGCAACCTAAAAAAATCACAAGAAAATATTGCTTCAATTCATTCCAAATTTGAAAAGAAACTTCAAGGTATGTGCAAGATCATCATGGAAAAAATAGGCCCTTAAGTGGCAATAAAATTTAGAAAAATTAGAGTTAGGCAACTCGACGTAAAAATTTGAATAAGTTGTCTATATTATTTCAAAAATATGTAAGAATAGAATCTATAGAAACATGATTTTAGTTTCTAAACTACTATGTTTATTTTCAAAAAAAAAAATCTATTTGGTGAAAATTTAAAATTTCAATGCAGTAGTACTTAAATTTCAAGGAAAAAATAAGAAGTAGGTGTCTGTCTGACCAGCCTAACCACAATAAAATGATAATATTTTTTTATAAGATTTTAGTTTTAAGTAGAGGACTAATGTCCCAATGTGATGCATATTTTTATCGTAATGTGTTTCCAAGTAAATAATTAATTATGAAATTTTTTATTACAACTTTTAAAAAATATAAAAACTTGTATGTCTGACCACCTTAACTTGGTCAAAACTTCATGAAATTCAATTTATTTATTTCTAATCCTATAGTATGCAAAGCATAGAATGTGACACATGTTTTGGATTCAAAAAATGTGATACCATTTAAAAGCTATAGATGTTTTTCAATCAGCCTATCAATTAGGACTTTATTCATAATTCAAATAGAAAATGAATAATAATTATTTAATAAACTCAAAATAAAGCATTATTTATATTGGTGGAAAGCTGAGAATATCCTTTAAAAACCATTTTTGTTTCATCAATTTTGGGTAAAAAAAAGGTCGTCAGCCACATACCCATCATATCGCCACTTTTTGGCCCATTATGATCCTACACATACCCTTCAACCATGATTCGATTTGACCATTACAACCTATTCATGATTTTTCTAGCCATTTAAAATTGATTCCAATGATTAAGAACCATTTTTTTGATTGCATGTACAACCATTACCTGATTTTTGACAACTTGCTAAAAATGCATGATATCTTTTCTTGCCCATTTGGCAATTGTTTGTAACTTTTAAATCAATGACCCTCTAAGCACACTAAAGTGGATTGCATGATTTCACATGGTCATGAATTACCTTAGGAAACTCCAAAACACACCAAATAACTCCTAACCACAACAAACGAATCCTAAAACCAAAATTACCAATAAAAGGTCCAATCCATCATTTTCAAGCTTATCTACTCTCAGGTTCCCTATGTTTGGCTTTCCAAAATATACTCTA
Source organism: Sequoiadendron giganteum (assembly GCA_007115665.2). Classification (NCBI taxonomy): domain Eukaryota; kingdom Viridiplantae; phylum Streptophyta; class Pinopsida; order Cupressales; family Cupressaceae; genus Sequoiadendron; species Sequoiadendron giganteum. The sequence goes on along the minus strand of CM021105.1, from coordinate 522,263,945 downwards.
ATATTTGATGAGTTTTAGAGTCACCATCATCATGATTTGTCTCTTTACATAATCTCAGTCACCCTTCAAGGGCTTCATTGAAAATCAATGCACAAGACATCTTAATACACCTTACCACCATTAAAAACCTAGCTTAGTGGGCATCAAAGGAAGGGAAAACACACCAACAAGGGAAAAAATGAATGAACAATGGGGGAAGAAATGTTTCAATAACCTCTAACACCTTTGACAACTCCAAAAAATTCTTCAACCAAACAATTTCTCCAAACAGTCACTTGGCATTTAGTGCTCTTGTCAACTTTGGCAACATAGTCACATGTCCAATAGCACAAAAGAAGGATGGAACAACATAAGCACATACCTTGGGTTGTCTCAGGTTATTAAAAAAGTATCACAATGATTCTTAACCCTTTTTTGACTAAGACTTCCACAATACAACGTTCCAAGGCATAAATCAACATTATGGTTTATTGACACAATGCATAAAAGATGCACTATTAGTGATCCAAACTCAAAAATCAAAGATAAAACTTAATCCCTTTTCACTCGTGCACGTGAATATCATGAAAATAAGCCCCATGAAATAATTAAAATTCCTTTTCAATGATTGTGTCATAAAATAAAAATCCTTTGACTTAAATTCTTTATGGCTATTCTCTAAGTATTACCTTTTCCTCTGTGTATAATTTGATAATCATTTGCATACTTTATGGTGGTTGTCTATTTATTGTCACTAAAAGTGAAGTTGAAACAAAAACTTGAAATGAAAAAACTTAAGTGATGGAAAATTTAACTTATGGTGGTTGTCTATTTATTGCCTTTTATTTCTCTCCATTGAAATGTGTTTGTTAAAATGAAGTTGAAACAACAAACTTAAGTGATGGAAAAGTGGTAGAGTCATTAAAAGTGTGTTTTTTCAATTAGAGTCAAAAGGTCAATGAAATGGACTTCCAACCGAATTATTCCAAGACACTTTATTTCAAAATTTTCCAAGGATTTACACATGTGGTAATAAATAGTTTTTCAATAACTTTTAGCTTATTTAGATGAGGCACTGGTTTTGGCTCTGGGCTACATTCAACTGATAGAATCCCTTAAGAGTCCAAAGTGTAAAATGATTACAATATTTGACGGGTTTTTACTCTAACACTATGATGCTTAGAAATTTTTAATTTGAACCTATGGGATTGCGTTGGGAAACTCTACAATAACCTCTCTCAGTTTTCATTATCTAGGTATGTGCAAGATCATGATGGGCCAAAAAGTGGCGATATGTAAATGATATGATGGCCCATGTGGCTGACGACTTTTTTGTTACCCAAAATTGATGAAATGAAAAGGATTTTTAAAGGAGATTCTCAGCTTTCCACCAATATAAATTATGCTTTACTTTAAATTTAATAAATAATTATTATTCATTTTCTATTTGAAATACAACTAAAGTTCTGATTGATAGGCTGATTGAAAAAAATCTATAGCTTTCAAACGGTATCAGAATTTTTGAATCCAAAATATGCGTCACATTCTATGCTTCACATACTATAGGATTAAATAAAAAATTGAATTTCATGAAATTTTGACCAAGTTAAGGTGGTCAGACATACAATTTTTTAGATTTTTTAAAAGTTGTAATAAAAACTTCATAATTAATTATTTACTTGGAAATGAATTACAAAACAATATACATCACATCGAGATGTGATTACTTTAATTATATCTAAAATATTATAAAAAAATATTATCATTTTACTGTGGTTAGGGTGGTTAGACACACATCTGCTTATTTTCCCCCTTAAATTTAAGTACTACTGCATTGAAATTTCAATTTTTCACCAAATAGATTTTTTTTTTTAAAAAATAAACCTAGTATTTTAGAAACTACATTCAATTTGATATAGATTATATTCTTACATATTTTTGAAATAATATAGATAACTTATTCAAATTTCTACGTCAAGTTTCCTAACTTTGATTTTTTGAGTTTTCGTTGCCACTTAAGGGCCTATTTTTTCCATGATGATCTTGCACATACCCATCTCATAGGCATTTTCTTGTGGTGACAACATTTCACTTGGGGAAAATATGTCAAATGCAAGTAGTGTGAAGTTGCAAAGTGGTGAAACTTTCATTTTGCAACTCGTTCAACCAAACAAATTATTCCAACATGTTTGAGTGGGTACATTTACACTAGGCATGGTCCTCTTTTGCACGCAAAACCACCGAATCACTCTGAGCTATGTTCAACCTATAGAATCCCTTAAGAGTTGAAAGTGCAATATGGTTGCAATGTTCAAAATGTTGTTACTCGAATAATAAGATGTTTAGAAACTTATCTTCTAAGCCTATGGGATCATGTTGGGCCCCTCTACAATAACCTCTTTTAGTTTTTGCTATCTCAGAATCGTTTTCCCATGGTGACAAATTTTAACTTGGGGAAAAAGATGTAAAATGCAAGTAGTGCAAAGTGGCAAAGTGGTGCAACTTTTTTTCTACAACTCAGGTGACCAAAAAAACTATTCTAACACATCTTCTTGGGTATGTTTATGCAAGGTATCATCCTCTTTTGATCCTAAACATGTTGAATTGCTCTGAGCTACATTCAATCGACAGTCCATTATGAGTCCAAAATGCAAAATGGCTACAATATTTAGCATGATACTACTCATATAGAAATAATCTTAGAAATTTCTTATCTGATCCTATAAGATAACATTAGTACCCTCCATAATAGCCTCTCTCATTTTTCATTATCTCAGAGGTGTTTTCCCATCGTGACAATTTTTTAGTTGGGAAAAAAGTTGTCAAATGTAAGAAGTGCAAAGTATCAAAGCCATTTGCAACTCATTTCACCAAATAAACTATTTCAACGTATCCAAGTGGGTACATTTATGGTAGGAATTTCCTCTTTCACATCCAAACACAACAAATCACTTCGAGCTACATTCAAATGACAAAATCCCTTATGAGTCCAAATTAGAAAATGATTGCAATTTTCAACATGTTGTTACTTAGATATCACGATGCTTAGAAACTTATCATCTAATCCCATGGGATTTTTTTGGGCCCCTCTACAATAACCTCTCTCGGATTTTTCTATCTCAGAGGCATTTTCTTGTGGTGTTGAATTTTAAATTTGGGAAAAATTTGTCAAATGCAAGTAGTGCAAAATTGTAAAGTGGTGCAACTTTTGTTCTGCAACTCATGTGACCAAATGTACTATTTTGATATATCCAAGTGGGTAAATTTATGCTAGGAATGGTCCTCTTTTACACCCAAACATGCCAAATCGATTCGAGCTATAATGAACCAACATAATCCCTTACGAGTCTAAAGTGGAAAATGGCTGCAATCTTCAACACGATGTTACTCGGATACCATGATGCTTAAAAAATTCTTGTCTAGACCTATAGGATCACATTGGGCCCCTCTATAATAACCTCTCCTGGTTTTTTCTATTTTGGAGGCATTTTTTCATGGTGGAAAATTTTCACTTGGGAAAAAAGTTGTCAAATGCAAGTAATGCAAACTTGCAAAGTGGTGCAAATTTTATTCTGCAACTTAGGTGACCAAACGAACTATTTCAACACATCCAAGTGGGTAAATTTATGTTAGGTATATTCCTCTTTCACACCTAGACATTCTGTATCGCTCTGAGCTATATTCAACCAATTGAATCCCTTGTGAGTCCAAAGTCCAAAATGACTACAATCTTCAACATGTAGTTACTCTGATACCGTGATGATTAGAAACTTCTACTCTAAGCCTATGAGATCATGTTGGTCCTCTCTACAATAACCTCTCTCAATTTTTTCTATTTCAAAGCAATGTTTCCATGGTGGTGAATTTTCTCTTAGGGAAAAAATTGTCAAATGAAAGTAGTGAAAAGTTGCAAAGTGGTGCAACTTTTGTTCTAACACATCTGGGTGGGTACGTTTATGCTAGGAATGGTAAAATTTCACACTCAAACATGCCAAATCACTCTGGGCTACATTATACTGGCAGAATCCCTTATGATTCCAAAGTGCAAAATGGCTACAATCTTCAGCATGTTGTTACTCGAACACCATGATGCTTAGAAACTTCTCATATGAGTCTATGGGATTTTTTTGGGACCCTCTATAATAAAATCTCTCAATTTTTTCTATCTCAAAGGTTTTTTCCTATGGTGGAAAATTTTCACTTGGGGAAAAAGTTGTTAAATGCAAGTAGTGCAAAGTTGCAAAGTGGTGCAACTTTCATTTTGCAATTCGGGTGAACGAACAAACTGTTCCAACATGTCTGGGTGGGTAAGTTAATTCTATTCATGGTTTTCTTTCAGATCCAAACATTTCGAATCACTTCAAGCTACATTCAACCAACTAGATCCCTTATGAGTCCAAAGTGAAAAATGGTTGCAATCTTCAAAAATGCTATTAATCAAATACCGTGATGCTTAAAAACTTCTCATCTAAGACTATAGGATCATGTTGGGACCCTATAAAATAACCTCTATTATTTTTCACTATCTTGAAGGCATTTTCTCATGGTGGCAAATTTTCACTTAGAAAAAAGTTATCAAATGCAAGTAGTGCAAAGTTGCAAAGTAGTGCAACTTTTGTTCTGCAACTCGTCTCACCAAATGAATTATTCTAATGTATGTGGGTGGGTCTTTTTATGCTATGAATAGTCCAATCTCACACCCAAACATACCGAATCACTCGAAGTTACATTCAACCAATTGAATCCCTTATGAGTCTAAAGTGCAAAATGGTTGCAATCTTCAGCATGTTGTTACTTGAATACCATGATGCTTAAAAACTTCAAATCTGAGCTTATGGGATCATGTTGGGCCCCTCAATAATAAAATCTCTCAATTTTTTTCTATTTCAAAGGCATTTTCCCATGGTGGTGAATTTTAACTTCGGGAAAAAGTTATCAAATCCAATTAGTGCAAAGTTACAAAGTGGTGCAACTTTCGTTATGCAACTTGTGTGACCAAACAAACTATTCTGATGTGTCCAAGTGGGTATGCTTATGCTAGAAATGGTCCAATTTCACACCCAAACACATTGAATCACTTTGAGCTACACTCAACTGGTAGAATCCCTTGAGTTTAAAGTGCAAAATGACTGCAATCTTTAGCATGTTGTTACTTGGATACCATGATGCTTAGAAATCTCTCGTCTGAGCCTATGAGATTATGTTTGGCACTTATACAATAACCTCTCTTTATTTTTTCTATCTTAGAGGTTTTTTCTCATGGTGGAAATTTTTTTTTGGGAAAAACGTTGTCAAATGCAAGTAGTGCAAAGTTGTGAAGTGGTGCAACTTTTGTTCTACAACTCATGTGACCAAACAAACTATTTCAATGTATCTAGTTTAGTATGTTTATGCTAGGAATGGTCCTCTTTTGCACCCAAACACACCAAATCACTTTGAGCTACATTCAACTAGTGGAATCCCTTAAGAGTCCTAACTTTAGTTTTTGTCACTGAATAGTGGACCCTTGCTAAGATGAAAAACTCTAACTACTAGTGAAATATTGGATCTAGATATTCAATATCCATGACGTATAGTTTTTTGTGCTCTAGAGTTATAAAATATAATGTGGAAGCAGTTATAGGACCATGTTTCCCAATGATTTATCATGTTATTTCACACATAAAAAATGGAAGGAGGTTTTTAAACTTACTTATATGATAAATATGGGAGAAATGTGATAAATGAACATGGGTGATGCATCTGCAAATCAAACTTATATTTTTGTTTATACACATCTAATATCTTTAGAATATCATTTAAACTGACCCATGTATTGATTTCATTTAATGAGATGTCAATTGTTGTGATATTAGTACATGCAAATAATTCTTTTTGGTTGGATCAACAACTATCATGTATTTTGATGCACGTTCATACAAGTTCATAGAGGTATATATATTCTCGTGAGGTTTGAAACATCCACTTGTTCTATCTATGCAAATGCAACGATTGCTAAGATTTAGAATCAAAACCATTAGTTGCTGGATGCCAGCCTTAGCCATGAATTAAAAGTAATACATTTTCTATGATATTTTTTTATGGGAAGGAACTCTTACCGTTGATTTGAAACCTTTTGGTGTCAAAGTCCTTGCCACTAGACAACAATGGAACTCAAGAAGCATGGAGCATACATGTAAATACATGAAGTATACACATGAATCATGAAGAATACACATGAACACGTGAATTATACATTGGAAGCATGAAGCATGCATGCGAATACATGCAATATATGTGAAGTATGCATGTGAATAAGTGAATCATACATTTGAATAAGTGAACCACAATTAATTGAAGCATTGCAAAGGATAAAAACCATGAGGAATGGATATTATTTACACAATACACATTAGATGAAGCTTATTGAGCAATCAATAGTAATTAATTAAGCATTAGATGTAAATAAAATCCCTACCTACAAAATTCAAGCATACAATTTACATAATACGTGTGATCACATCATTCAGGAATGGTAGTAGAAAAATAAGTTTTTCTTTAATAAAAAATCCATAAGGCTATACAATGATATATATTGATACAAGTATGTACATTATATCCAAAAAATCCATACAGGCTTTGTACAAAAGAGCCATATGGACATAAAATGTCACATATATATCGATGGTAGAAAAAATATGTTCCAAAATTCCACAGGAATACATAAAATTACCCTAATACATAGTCATTTCCCTCTAGGGAAAGAAAAAAATATCTTGTGTTTCCTTCAAAATTTGGTTCGATGGAGTGCTTGTTGGTTCTCTTGTCTTTCAAACATGCTCACTAGTTCTCCTCTCTTCACTCTAGATGTTCAACTGATACAATAAAAAGTAAAGATGTTAATACATAGAAATTGAATTATGGAATGATATATAACAAAATATAATCACTTATCACATACATATAGTCATAATTCACATTTACAACATTACAATATCCATGATATGGAGTGACAACCACCTATAGCAACCATCAAGATAGAATTTAAACTACATAAAAGTATCATGAAATTTTTTTATAATAGACCATAAAAGAGAAAATATAATGTCAAATTGACTAATCTATTGCATACCTCTTTAAAATGATCAAAACTAGCTATTGCTACAACAATTCCATGGTCCATCATGCCACCAACATCACCAAGGTTTTCTGATGTCAATAACTACAAATGAAACAACATATCTAACAGTAATATAAATAAGTTCAGGTATTCCCTTTATATTTATCATAAATGAAAGAGTAAATGGTTGGCCTCAGTTGAGACTATAGTATAGCGCTTATAGATCATAGAATGGTGAAAGTACTAAGTCCACTCAGATAGTCCAAATTCTTGCAAATGCCAAATTTCAGTGCTCATTGAGATTCAAATTGCATATGTTGATGAACTAATGTTAATGAGGGCATTTTGTCAACATAGTGATAATGCCACAATGAAGATCACATGAATGAAGTTAGGATTACTATGTTACTAGAAGCTTTCAAAGGGATAATGGAACATATGATGAATTGGGATGTGTCTAGGGTTTTACTATAGCACATGAAGTTGTTTTCTCAGGCGTGGAGTAGAAATGGAGGAGACAACTTTGGTCAATAATGAGTGGAAAGAAAGATTTATTCTAACGATATATAGGATAAAATTTGGATGGAGGTGCTATATCATAGAAGGGATAAAGAGACGAGACCAATAGGGGATAATGGTACATATGGTGAAATAGTAGAGGGTACAATGGGATGGGATTTGAATGCGATAATGGAACATGGGATGGACTAGAATGGATTAATGGGATGGGCTAGGATGGGATACAAAAATATAGTGTGAACTATTAGAGGTTAATGGGATGGGATTAGGTGGTAATAAAGGAACATATGGTGAATTAGGGAAAGATAGTGGGACAAGACCAAGAGGGGTTAATGGAACATAAGGTAAAATAAGAGAGGGTAATGGGATGGGAATAAAAGGGGTTAATGGAACATAGGATGGACTAGTATATATAGATTGATGGGATGGGTTGGGATGCGATAAAAAACATAGGGTGGACAGTTAGAGGTTAATGGGATATGATTAGTAGGGAATAATGCAACATAGGGTGAATTAGGAGTTGTCTAGGGTTTGACTATAGTACATGAAGTTCGAACTTGACCTGTGTGTATAAATAATAGAGAAGAGTTATCTAGGATGAAACGTGGATAAAGATGGTATAATATAGAATGGATAAAGGAACATAGGGGATCATGGAACATATAGGGTGAAATAATAATGGGTACAATAAGATGGGAGTAGAAAGGCATAATGACACATAGGATGGACTAGAAGATATTAGTGGGATGGACTAGGAGGGGATCATGAAAAATAGGGTGAAGTATTAAATGTTAATGGGATGGTATTAGGAAGGAATAAAGGAACAAAAAGTGAATTAGGAGAAGATAATGTGACATGATCAAGAGAGGATGATGGAACATAGAATGGACTAGTAGAGATTAATTGGATGAGTTAGGATGGGATAATAATACATTTGTAAGGTGAAATATACTAGAGGTTAATGGGAAGTAATTAGGAGGGAATATTATATCATAAAGTGAATTAGGTTGTATCTAAGGATTTAATATAGGACATAAAGTGGGAACTTGAGGTCTGTAGTAATAATGTATTATATTTTTCATCAATAATGAGTAGAAGGAGAGGTTTCTTCTAATGAAATGTGTATATGATAAAATATGGAGGAAGGTAGTAGAACATATAAGGTGTTAAAGATTGGGATATGTGATATAAAGTGGTTAAAATATGCATGATGAAAGGAATGGAAGAATGAGATGGGCATTGAATGGTAAATATAATTTGGATCTCACAAGACCAACCAATGTTTGTGTTTCTCATTAAATTTTTAGATTTGTATATGCAAAATTAAGAAAACTACCTAACATTGTTTTACAACACCATTAATGAATAAAGGATACTTGATTTACAGTTGTTTGAGGACATGAATTGCGAGGTGTGGGGTTCAAAGGTCCACCAAGAAACTATTTGACATCCAAAGCATCTTATGAGACAAACATTCAAATATAACATTCAACTATTAAAATGCATTATTAATATCTTTAATACTAGTTGCATAACTATGGAATCAATGTCAAGAATAAATAAGGGTCTGTAGGAATGGAGCATGTCTCATGCATGCATTGACCCTAAAATTTCATCATATTGATTCTACTAATTTAATTATTCTTAAATTTAAAAATATAATTTAATAAAAAAAATTAAATGAATTTGCTGAATTTTACCTAATTATTAATGCCAAATGTATCATTTAGGAATTTATCTGTCATAGCCATCACCTTTACAACTGATGTAGGTTGTGTAGCTGCATCTCAATAACTTTGATAATCATACATTCAAATAGAATGAAAAATTCCACAATGGTGGGGTGGAGCTTGAGGTATACATGTTTCCTCCACATCAAGATCTACTAGAGGCCTCACACATTATATAATGGTCTGGGTGAGTGAGCTAATCGACTCTAGTGTGTCCACGTCTCCACTTTCCTTAACAATGTAAGGAATAGAGACATGATCCACCATGGGTTTATCCAAGGTTCTTAGTGTCAACTATGGATTACATTGTGCAATGCATCTATCATGTGTGGAGCCCCCACCTCTACCCTGAAAGTCCAAGATGTCAAAATAATTTGGCATCTTAATGAGGAAAAAATCACAATAGATTTTCCTCAAAAAATATTATGGAACCTCATGGAAATTGCATGGAGGTTGGTAAAATACCATCCACCACCACTCCCAAAATTTATTTTTAATTAAGTCACGGTAGCACCAATGGATAGAGAACCTCCTGCATGCATGAGACAAAGGTGTGTTGTTTCTCGAGTCTGTAAATAGGGCACACAAGTTGGCATTGCTAATTTTTTGTTTTTTCACATTTGTATATGATAAACCACTAGCATAAATTATCTCATTGCATGCCCCTTATTTGACCAAAAAATTATTTTCTCACTCATTTGGGTATGTGCAAGATCATCATTGAAAAAATAGGCCCTTAAGTGGCAATAAAATTCAAAAAACCATAGTTAGGCAACTTGACATAAAAATTTGAATAAGTTATCTATATTATTTCAAAATTATGTAAGAATAAAATCTGTAGCAAATTGAATTTAGTTTCTAAACTACTAGGTTTATTTAGAAAAAAGAATAATCTATTTGGTGAAAATTTGAAATTTCAATGCAGTAGTACTTAAATTCCAGGGAAAAAATAAGAAGTAGGTGTCTGTCTGACCACCCTAACCATAATAAAATGATAATAATTTTTTATAATATTTTAGATATAATTAGGGGACTCATGTCACAATGTGATGCATATTTGTTTGTAATTTTTTTCCAAGTAAATAATTAATTATGATTTTTTTATTACAACATTTAAAAAAAATAAAAAACTCGTATGTCTGACCACCTTAACTTGGTCAAATCTTCATGAAATTCATTTTTGTTTTTTAATCCTATAGTATGTGAAGCATAAAATGTGACTTATGTTTTGGATTCAAAAAATGTGATATCGTTTGAAATCTATAGATTTATTTCAATCAGCCTATCAATCAGGACTTTAGTCATAATTCAAATAGAAAATGAATAATAATTATTTATTAAATTCAAAGTAAAGCATAATTTATATTGGTGGAAAGCTAAGAATCTCCTTTAAAAACCCTTTTCATTTCATCAATTTTGGGTAAAAAAAAGGTCATCAACCACATGGGGCATCATATCACTTAGATATCGCCACTTTTTGGCCCATCGTGATCCTACACATACCCATTTCTACTACATAAAATACAATTGACTTCAATGATTTGGAAATACCTCTCCTATAAGGGTGAGTTTCGACATGCTCGGTTAATCTTCTAATTAATTGTTCAATGTCTCGTTTATTGTTTTCAATTTGATTTAGGATATTTTATTGTGTTCCTTGAGGATTCCTATGAATTGATGGAGGGGTTTCAATTTGTTCTTGTATAGAAGGATCTTCATGAGTGGGTGATTGTGAATTCTCAATGTTTGGAGGTGGAGATTTGTTCCCTGAGTATTAGAATAAAGTTTTATTAGAAAAACCTATTTCAATCTACATTCTAAATCAAATTCTAAATAATAATAGTAAAAATGCATACCCCTTCACATAATAATTTTATATAAGATTTTAGATATAATTAGGGGACTCATGCCCCAATGTGATGCATATTTGTTTGTAATTTTTTTCCAAGTAAATAATTAATTATGATTTTTTTTATTACAACATTTAAAAAAAATAAAAAACTCGTATGTCTGACCACCTTAACTTGGTCAAAACTTCATGAAATTCATTTTTGTTTTTTAATCCTATAGTATGTGAAGCATAAAATGTGACTTATGTTTTGGATTCAAAAAATGTGATATCGTTTGAAATCTATAGATTTATTTCAATCAGCCTATCAATCAGGACTTTAGTCATAATTCAAATAGAAAATGAATAATAATTATTTATTAAATTCAAAGTAAAGCATAATTTATATTGGTGGAAAGCTAAGAATCTCCTTTAAAAACCCTTTTCATTTCATCAATTTTGGGTAAAAAAAAGGTCATCAACCACATGGGGCATCATATCACTTAGATATCGCCACTTTTTGGCCCATCATGATCCTACACATACCCATTTCTACTACATAAAATACAATTGACTTCAACGATTTGGAAATACCTCTCCTATAAGGGTGAGTTTCGACATGCTCGGTTAATCTTCTAATTAATTGTTCAATGTCTCTTTTATTGTTTTCAATTTGATTTAGGATATTTTATTGTGTTCCTTGAGGATTCCTATGAATTGATGGAGGGGTTTCAATTTGTTCTTGTATTGAAGGATCTTCATGAGTGGGTGATTGTGAATTCTCAATGTTTGGAGGTGGAGATTCGTTCCCTGAGTATTAGAATAAAGTTTTATTAGAAAAACCTATTTCAATCTACATTCTAAATCAAATTCTAAATAATAATAGTAAAAATGCATACCCCTTCACATAATAATTTTTTATAAGATTTTAGATATAATTAGGGGACTCATGTCACAATGTGATGCATATTTGTTTGTAATTTTTTTCCAAGTAAATAATTAATTATGATTTTTTTATTACAACATTTAAAAAAAATAAAAACTCGTATGTCTGACCACCTTAACTTGGTCAAAACTTCATGAAATTCATTTTTGTTTTTTAATCCTATAGTATGTGAAGCATAAAATGTGACTTATGTTTTGGATTCAAAAAATGTGATATCGTTTGAAATCTATAGATTTATTTCAATCAGCCTATCAATCAGGACTTTAGTCATAATTCAAATAGAAAATGAATAATAATTATTTATTAAATTCAAAGTAAAGCATAATTTATATTGGTGGAAAGCTAAGAATCTCCTTTAAAAACCCTTTTCATTTCATCAATTTTGGGTAAAAAAAAGGTCATCAACCACATGGGGCATCATATCACTTAGATATCGCCACTTTTTGGCCCATCGTGATCCTACACATACCCATTTCTACTACATAAAATACAATTGACTTCAATGATTTGGAAATACCTCTCCTATAAGGGTGAGTTTCGACATGCTCGGTTAATCTTCTAATTAATTGTTCAATGTCTCTTTTATTGTTTTCAATTTGATTTAGGATATTTTATTGTGTTCCTTGAGGATTCCTATGAATTGATGGAGGGGTTTCAATTTTTTCTTGTATAGAAGGCTCTTCATGAGTGGGTGATTGTGAATTCTCAATGTTTGGAGGTGGAGATTCGTTCCCTGAGTATTAGAATAAAGTTTTATTAGAAAAACCTATTTCAATCTACATTCTAAATCAAATTCTAAATAATAATAGTAAAAATGCATACCCCCTCACAATCTTCCACCTCTTTGATGTGTTGGTGGCATCCTCATGAATAATTGCAATCTAAGAGTGCAAAAAATGGAAGAGATTTGGTGAGTGTGAGTTGCAGAGCTGAAAACCTCCAAGTCAAGCCACAGGTTGAAAAGAAAATGAGGTTTACAATGAAAGATTATGTTTAAATTCAATTTTTGCATTTGGTGCATGCCAAATTTGGCATGCGCCAAATGCTCTATTTTGATGCTTTTTTAAAAAAAATTCTAATTTGGCATCAAATTTGTGTCACAGATTGGTGCACTTACCCTTACTAGGGGACTTATTTTCATGTTAAGTTTACTTAGGTTTTAAGAATGTTTCTATAATTTTTTATGTGTCATTAGTTGTTATCTTATCTTTTGACTTGTAACACCTATGACCTAGGTAGTTATGATAAGTTGTCTCATATCATAAGATTAAGACACTTCTCATAATATTATGGCATCTTATATCTTTCCTTGGCTATATAACCAAGGGTATCTCACACATTGTAAACCAACTACATTGAATCATATTTTCATAATTGATAGGAATACAATTTATTCTTATCATATTGATCTTCTCTCTATTGTGCTTTCCATTTGGCCTCTAGATATTGGTAGGCTATCTCCATAGTCAATTCTAATAGGGCCCTCTTATATTAAATAGACTTATAATGCTTTAATATAGTGTTGCTATATGTACCTATTTATGTTTACATACTTATTTGGGACCTCTTAATTAAATTGAGCTTAATTATTCCCTAGTTAGCCCTTTAATTCATTTACATAGCCTAATTAATTATATTTTTTGAAGGGGAAACTTGATAATATTTAATGCCTAAACATAACACTTTACATTGAGAAATGTGTGTTCCAAGTATAGGGACCTGGGACCCATTTACCCATGGGAAAATGGATCCTCCCTAAATATTTGGACATAAATTTAAATTATTTTTTGGTGGTATTTTAATGATTTCAAATCCATAATTCAATATCGTCTTATGATATTTGAATTTTGGGAAATTAAGGATACACACATAAAAATACAAAGTTATTTCACTAAGTTTGACATAGACTTTCATGAGTAATTTTACAAGATCTACAAGAGAATTTCAATAGGAATCAAATTAATTCAAGAGAAGATATATAAAGATTTATTGCAGCATTCAAGATCCATTCATCATGTCAAACTATTCTTGCATCATGCATGTTTTTGGAGTTAACATTGTGATGTAGATTTCATGATCAAGACAAGAATTCAAAGTATCTTTTTAATAAAGTTTCAAGTGTCAAGATCCACATCAAATTCAACCATTTCATGCAAGTTGCAGACCTCCTAAGATCTCCATTATCGAGGTTTGATTACCAAAATGGGGTTTGACCAAGGAAAACCCCCATTCACCCAAAACAAAAAAAAAATATCTTGTTTGTGTGATTGCATATTTAGGTTGAAGAATAATTGAAGACCTTTTGAATAGAAAAATTTATAAAATATTCAAATTTGCAAAAGTTGTCAAAGTTGTCAAATCATAGAATGTCACCTATAGATCGAGTTTCTAAATTTTTTGCACTGAAACCAAATCAGAAGCTTTAGATCAATACCAAAGGCTATCAAAATATTTTTGAGACCCCTATACTTGGACCCATTCATCCATTGTAGAATGAGTCGTAGATTAGCTTCTCAAAATCGCTTTTGGTGATTGGTACAAAATTTTCTCCACTTCTCAGATCTGCATTACGTTTTCTAGTTTACATATACTAAGTTCAATATAGTTGTTTCAAGTGTTAGATTGCATTTTGGTGTTGATTTTCTATTTTTAGTTTTTCTCATTTTGTTTAACTTTGACCCTTGTTTTTCAATCATAAGAAAATATAAAGATTCTTACTTTTACTTGATTCACCTAAGGTTTGACAATCAATTCATTTTGTGGATCTCATTTCCTAATGAAATAGAGAAAAATGGGTCCATCAAATCCACATATTTTTGCATCCCCCTCTTTGGAAAAAACTATTTTTCTTTGTTTCACTATTCAATTCTTAGTTTGCAAGAAATTAATTTTATAAAATCTGCAAGTAACAATTTTAATTATAATTTCCTTCATTCCTCTACCATATTTCATTCTACATACATTTATCTCCTTCCTCTATATTTTGCAACCTCTTAGATTTCTCTTCTTTTTCTATGCCATGCCTTTTGCTTCTCAAGCTGCAACAATTTTTTCTTTATTTGATTTTAATTAGAAACTCATTCCTATTGTGATCTATCTACTCCTTATGTGTATTTTTTTATGGTTGTCTACATTTTTAAAGTTTATCTGGTTTCTTGGTATCTTATCCTACATAGCCTCTTAGTTTTCTCTCTATATCATACCCCTATCTTCTTGTAAGTGGCCAACATTAACCACCTTAAAAAAATATACAATACACCAAAACTAACTCTCTTTTTTAGTATGATCTTCAAATTCATGTCACACCCAAATCCATTCATTTCCCCAACAAAAAAATACAAAATAAAAAGAAAATAGCTAAAATGTTATTTTCAATTTATTATTCCTCTTCAACTTCAACACCAATATGTTGGAGAAATAAAGAAAATAAATGAACTACAACTTAATGAAATTCCTTCATCCTCTACCTAGCAAGGAATTTCAATCAATTTATAAATGAATAGAAGGAGAATAAAAATTCAATTTCTGAAATTTTTCCTATTTCCCAGTTGTTTGCAGATAGAATTACACCAACACCAAAAATAAAATAAATGATCAAATCAAAACAACATAAAAAAAAAAATTGGGTGATAAGGATTGCTCTACCCCCAAGATGCTCCTGCATCAGACACACTAGGTAATAAAAAAATTGTTATCTTTGGATCACAAAATAGAGCTAAATAGTAGGATTGATCTCCCAAGTTGTGAAAAAATTGTAACATACTCCAATGCTGAAATAGGTACTTTAAAAAAATTATTCCTTCTTCTCTTCCAACACTTGGCCAGAACATGTGCCATATTCCTCCACAAAATCTTCCCTTCACTATCACCTCCTTAAGAGAAATTTCTTCCACCATGAGCTGACTTCCCTCGCTAATTATATCTTCCTCTCATTAATCCTCTTATGTGATTTAACCCACCATGAACTATCCACCTCCACCAAATTCCATTTTCATCCTCATCCACAAAAAAAATTCATCCTCTTCAAACTCTCTCATTGCCATACTAATGTAATAGCTTTTCCCATGTTGCACCTCAACCCACAACATCTCCATAATTTCTAATTCCTCAAACTAAAATTAATGAATATTAACATGTTGTTCATAGTTAGAACAATCAAACTTTACCTCTACTATTGTATTCTTTTCTCTTTCACTTTTAGTTAGTGCAACTCATTTTTCCTATTCAAGGAATATAATTTCACCTTACTTCTCAACATCTAGTAAAAAAATTTGTTCTCATTTTCCATGCCTTCAATAAGACATGTCACAAATGTAAACTCCTCTCTTCCTTTTCCTTTCTTATCATCTTGCATGATAATTTCTTCTTCAATATCATAGACCTGACATCTTGTTGCAATTTCTTTGTTGCTTGCAAAAACAAATTATAAAATGGGTTATAAAAATTATGAGCCTCTAAAGACTCTTCATCATCACCATCTTCTCTTGGTGCAACAAATTTATTATTCTACATCAAATTTTCATTTTTAGCTATGAAAAATTCATTGATTCTTCTCATTTATTTTTTTAACAATGTGGTATTCTTGTCATCACAAATCTTCCCATTGAATTTAGGACTCTCCAAGTCCATAATCTTATTTTCTTAATTTCCTCTCTTATTTTCTTCTTCATTTACATTTGTAGGGGCTGCTCTCACATCTTTCTTCTTTCATCTTGGGATGCAACACTCTTTTCCTCTTGTCTTGTTTGGATTAAGAGATTGATCTCACCAAGATAAAGGGTATGCACAAGATCACGATGACCCAAAAAATGGCGATATCTAAGTGATATGATGGCCCATGTGGCTGGCGACTTTTTTTTAACCCAAAATTGATGAAACAAAAAGGCTTTTTAAAGGAGATTCTCAGGTTTTCACCAATATAAATTATGCTTTATTTTGAATTTAATAAATAATTATTATTCATTTTCTATTTGAATTATGACTAAAGTCCTAATTGATAGGCTAATTGAAAAAAATCTATAGCTTTCAAACAATATCACATTTTTTGAATCCAAAACATGCGTCACATTCTATGCTTCACACACTATATTATTAAAAAAAAAAGAATTGAATTTCATGAAGTTTTGACCAAGTTAAGGTGGTAAGACATACAAGTTTTTTATTTTTTTTAAAAGTTGTAATAAAAAATCATAATTAATTATTTACTTGGAAAAAAATATAAAAAAATATGCATCACATTAGGACATGAGTCCCCTACTTATATCTAAAATATTTTAAAAAAATATTATCATTTTATTATGGTTAGGGTGGTCAGACAGACACCTAGTTCTTATTTTTTCCCTGAAATTTAAGTACTACTGCATTAAAATTTCAAATTTTCACAAAATAAATTTTATTTAAAAAAAAATAAACCTAGTAGTTTAGAAACTTCATTCAATTTTCTATAGATTCTATTGTTACATATTTTTGAAATAATATAGATAACTTATTCAAATTTTTATGTCAAGTTTCCTAACTCTGATTTTCTAAATTTTATTGCCACTTAAGGGCCTATTTTTTCCATGACGATCTTGCACATACCCTAAATATGCCAATTTTTTGTAAGTCTTAGAATCATTGTTTTCTTGTGTTCTTTACTTTAATATATGTTATGTTATTTGAGACACTATTATAAATATATTAAGAATTGATATTGTCTTTTACAAAGATGAAGCCTAAAAGGTCTTGCATGGTCCCTTTCATGTATCTCTCAAATCTACCATGTTGCTCAATAAACTATTTGTGCCCCAAAGAAATCAACTCTACACCCTCCTCTTGTTAAATTTTCTCACTCGAATATAAATCCACTCTTTTCTTTTGGATGTATAATTTTATATATGTGTATAACTTGCATTTAGATGCACATATTTCTCTATTTTACAACTTCCTTTGTGGTATAGATAGTGATCATTTTATTTCTCATAATTTTGAATTTGGCTTATAACCTATCATTGGCTCTTACACCGAAAGTGTCTAATCCTTTTCAAAACATCTATTTTGAACATATCTTGCACTGATGGAAATCCATGAGACTACTTTTCTTTGAGGCATTTTCGTAAAAAATATATGTGTTTTGTCTATGGTATTACATTTTGCATGCATTTTTTTCTGGATTTGGATCTTTTATGCTTTTTATGGATGCATATTTCTTGTTCCAAAGCTTTCATTTTGGCACAAAAATGGGGGTATGTGGAGGATCATGATGGGCCAAAAAGTGGCAATATGTAAGTGATATGATGGTCCATGTGGCAGACGACTTTTTTTTTACCCAAAATTGATGAAACGAAAAGGGTTTTTAATGGATATTCTCTGCTTTCAACCAATATAAATTATGCTTTACTTTAAATTTAATAAATAATTACTATTAATTTTCTATTTTAATTACGACTAAAGTTCTGATTGATAGGCTAATTGAACAACATCTATAGATTTCAAATGGTATCACATTTTTTGAACCTGAAACATGCGTAACATTCTATGATTCACATACTATAGGATTAAAAAATAATTATTTAATTTCATGAATTTTTTACCAAGTTAAGGCGGTTAGACATATGAGTTTTAATATTTTTAAAAAAATTTAATAAAAAATTCATAATTAATTATTTACTTGAAAAAAAATACAAAAAAATAAAAAAAAATATGAATCACATCGGAACATGAGTCTTCTACTTATATCTAAGATCTTATAAAAAAATATTATAATTTTATTATGGTTATGGTGGTCAGACAGACACGTACTTCTTATTTTTTCCCTGAAATTTAAATCCTATTGCATTGAAATTTCAAATTTTCACCAAATAGATTTATTTATTTTTAAATAAACCTAGTATTTTAGAAACTACATTCAATTTTCTACAAATTCTATTGTTACATATTTTTGAAATAATATAGATAACTTATTCAAATTTTTACGTCAAGTTGCCTAACTCTGATTTTTTGAATTTTTATGGCCACTTAAGGGCCTATTCTTTCCATGATGATCCTGCACATACCCATGGAGAATGAAAGCAAGTGAAAGTGTTTTTACTCATACAATTGATTTGTCTTCAAATTTATAAAAATAAAGCTTAATTGTTAAACCATTGTGTTTATACAATTTTCTTTTAATGCCATCCTGATCACCTTAATGTTTTTCCCCCTTATTTGGAAATAATTATTGCATTAGGTATTATTAATATCGGTAACTCATATCTTGAATAGTTTTATTAATAGAGAAAACCAATAGGCTGTGAGAAAATACATGATGTTTATAATCCTCCGATTCAGTATTTTTGAAGTTGGGATTCTTAATATGGAAGGAAATATTTTCATGAGTAGAAAATATTAAATATGCACAAACCAAAATTTGGACATTTTCAGTAATTTAAGATCATATCTTCTATGTATTAACTATAAAATATAAAGTTTAGATTTGATCTTCTAGGATATGCATTGGGTTTTTCACATGTTGAGGTCATCATGTAGAAGTTTGGGACTCTTAAGGATTCTATTTGAACAAGTTAATTCTAGATTTTAACTTCCATATTACCAAAATATAGTTATGCAGTTGGTCATTTAAACCTTGTTGTTTTATTCATATACCCTTGATTATGCGTTCATTCACTTATATATATATTTTTCCAATCTATTTTGTTATTTGAACTTTTATATATAGAAATTTTGTATAAAATTGAAACCTTATTTACAAACTATATCATTATATTGTGCTCTTATTAGAGGATCAATACAAGGAGTAGCATTGAAAGACTAGGACATGATCTTGTTTGTTAGTGGTTTTATCATAGTCAACCAATCAAAAAAATTGACCATTAGTTTCCCTTTTACCATAGTGTGTCAAGTCAAGTTACTATAGGATAGATTCATTTGCATGGCAGTCTCTATTATGTACATGTAAACAATTTTTTTTAAGAAATTTAAATGAACCATGCATAATATTCATTACTATTATGTGGTTTTTTCTTCTTATTGTTTGTCAGATTTATTTTTATGAAATCTTTAGTTGATCTAAAGATTTTAGAACATTGAGGTAAGCATGTTATGATTATTGTGGTGACCTGGATCAGTGAGATTACAAGAATCACAACATTCAAAGCTCCTTATACTGATGAAATGTTGAAGAATTTACATATTTGAATAGCTTGTTGGGATTTTTTGGGACTAGATGAGATAAGCAATCTTTTGTAAATTTGATAAATTTCTTAAACTTGTTTCAGTGCTCTTATATAAGCACAAGTAGGTAAGATTCGTGTAAAATATAATGAATTTTCCTTTAAAAGTGTCTACAACCATTTCACCAAATCAATCTTGTATTTTTACGTTAAATGTGATTTTTTCATATTTTATGATTGTATTTAAAGGAAAGGTACACTTTTAAATAGAGAAAGGTAGTATAGGACTTTTTAAGATGTTTTAATTGTGAATTTATCAAAAGGGTTAGTGAGATCAATTTTACTATTTATAATAGCTTAAGAGTCAAGATTTTAGTGTAATTTTTAGAAGTGGAAAATTAAATATCTTTATTTATGTATATAATTATTGCAAATAATTCTTGGAAGGAAACTAGTGATATTGTTAGAATTTTGAAAAGATATTATAATGTTAGTATTTTTAAATTAAGAAAAGGAAGAAGTTAGTGATATAGCTAGTATTTTAAGTCTAGTGATAATGTTAGTATTGGAATAGGAAAAATAAATGGCTAAATTCACTTATCCATGCTTGATTTTATAAGAATGTATACACATAAATATATTATAACCATATATGTATGTATGTATATATATATATATATACATACATACATGTGATATACCTTCTTAAATTAATATTTTTATATTCTTATATTGTTCAAATCTTTATATTTCTTTGATTATTCAAGCATGAATTTTTTAGAAGAATAAGGAGTTTTTCATTGATGCATTTGTTAGCAACATGAGCATTGTGGGATGAGCACAAGGTGTACAATTATGCATTGTAGTGTTTTCATTGATGTCAAAATTGTATTCTAGTATGAAGAACATTATGTAGATCAGTTTAGATGTCTTGAAAAATTATTAGGATGATTATGAAAGGAAATTTTTCTAGAAGGTCTGATCTGGTGAAAGTGGTTAATATAGAAATGACCAAGTGTCAATACAAGTAAGTTATATGTACAAAAATTCAATTTTTGGGTCTGAATTGGTCGATTGATTAATATATTTCTCTATGCTTCTTATATAATCATTTTAGTTGATAGAGGAATGTAATTCTAGATTTTCATCTTGTTCTAGGTCTTGGTGTGAAAGTTATGAGTAACAGAAGTTTGGACTAGCAGTTATAGGTTTTTTCTATTTTAGTGCATATTTTTTGATGAATCCTCACTTCTCGACAGATTGGAATATAGCTTTGTAGTTCTATAAGAAGGTTGATAGGTGATAGTAGTAAATTCCATATGGAATAGAGTTTGGAGGTTTGTGTGTTTGAATTTGGGTATACAAAACTAGAAAATTTTGTTATTGGATCATTACCGTTCCCAGCCTAATGATTTTATGTATTGTGGAGTTTAATTATGTGTTGATCTATTATGTGGATTTTATTTTAGGTCCATTCCAACCTATTTTGACATTTTGTAAGCTTTGGAACATGGCATGAAACATGTATGTATGGATTTTGAGCTGAAAAGCTACATTTTTCTTATTACATCTAATTAGGTCAATCTAATTGATGTTTTTTGTGAAGAAAATATATATGAAGGATATTTTCAATATCTTGGGTGTGGTGACAAAGAGTTTGTGGATGTGAATTGTGTGAACGTAGAGAAAAGCACAGTATTAAGTCAGATTAATATGAAGTGTGTAAAGTTTATATTTTGAGCTTCATTGGAATTTTATTTCGTGCATATGTTAGATGCAATTAGAATGGTTCAAAAGTTCTAGTTTTGTGCTAAAGTCTCTTCTATCTTTTCTTTTTTTAGTGGGTAGTGAGTCCACTTGCAGTGAGTACTTCTTAAGTATACTAGATAACTAGTTATAACATATTGTGAGATAATCCTCATCGTGGTTTTCACCATTTTGGGTTTTCCATGTAAAAATCTAGTATTCATGTGTTATGTCCTATTGTTGAGCTTTCATTCAGTACTAGAAATTGATTATGCTATGAAGATTGAATGTTTTAATATTTCAGTGGTTTAAAAGAATATTGATTCACCCCCCTCATAGTATTTTGGGTGTTCAACAATTGGCATCAAACCCTAGTTCCTTGGAAGGAGATTAACCACTTGGTAAATATCTTGGTGGATGAACACATGGTTATTAGAAGACTACCTAATCCTCTGTAAGAGATTCCTATTGTTGAATATACAATAGAAGATTGCATATTTCACATAAATGAAGAACTAAAAGTTTATATTGAAGATTTGGAAAGAAATGAAGGTGAAAATAGAAATATACAAGAAAATGTCAAAGAAGTAGATGAATGTATCAAAAAATTGAGAGAGAAAATCAAGAAATTCAGAGAAAGGTGCAAGGAGGTTAGTGAGAAATTAAAGCGAGGAAATGAAATTATTACCAGTTTGAAAGTGCAAGTTGAAGAAAGGAAAAGAGTTAAAGATTTTTTGAATAAAATGGTAAAGAGGAAATATAAAGAATGCACAAAGCTTGAACAATAAGTTGTGAATTTAAGATCAAATCTTGAAAAAGAAAGGATTCGTGAGATCAAATTCAAGATGAGTTCTACAAAGTTTAATGAAATAATTACAAATTAGAAAGGGTCTTAAGACAAAGGAGGATTAGGGTTTGAGATAGGAGAATTATCAAAAATAAATCTAACTCCAAGCTAGCCTGAAAGGAAGACTTAAGACAAGAAGAACAATGCAAAAATATGAAATCAAAGCAATGAAGCTAAAAGACCACCAATCAAACAACCAAATGCACAAAAATGCCCATATTTTAATGGTTTATGTTATTCTTGAAAAAAAATTGGACATAACACTATGGACTGCAGAAGTAGAATGAATTAGAATGTTCCATTTTTTCCTGGTAAATCTTTTGCATGCAAAAGATTCGGTCATAGAGCTAGTGAATGCATAAGTCAAATGATGAATGGTTATAAAAATGGTATAATGGTTCAAAATTTCAATGGATATTTTTATACATGCAATGGATTTGGACAAAAAGCTAATCAACACAGATCTAGAATGAATGGAAATAAGTTTGGTCAAAATAATTTCATATGCTACAATTGAAAGAGACCTAGAAAAATTTCTAAGATTTTCACAAACATAAATATGAAGAAGGATAATCTGGTAAAGAAGAATGATGTGATGAAAAAGGCTGATCCAATTAAAAAAAAAGGATATGGACAATATTTGGGAAAAGAAGGAAGAGACCAAGTTTAGGGATGGATTTGTACTATCATCTAGTGTAGATGTTTCATTTCAAAACTAAGTTGAGAGCTTTGATTTAGGGGGAAAATTAATGGAAATTTTTCTTCTTCTTCCAAAGAAATGGTGTCAATTCTTTAGAATGAGGATATGTGGTGTAAATCAATGAATATGAACTACTAGAGAATATCCCAGTAGAAAATATATTAATGTGGAAGATTATGGAGCATTTGAAGTTGACTATATAAATAGTTAGAGTTTTTACCATCTTTTCAGTGAGTATTCAATCCAAAATTAGTTCATGGGAAAAGGATTATAAGTGATTAAACTTACTCAAATTTCATTTGTAATTGATTTTTTAACAGGATAAGAGTAGATGAAGAGTAGTATAGTGCATATGAAGTGATCTAGTGGTGGTGTGAGTGAAACCCTAGTAGAAGAGTGAAGTAAAAGGTATTTTATAGTTTTTCACTTGTCCTAGTTCTTCTAAAACATTTTTGGAAACAATTTGAGATGAAAAATATTAGAGTTATTGAGGTCACTAAAAGACCCTGACCTAAGTTCATGAAACATCCTCAAAAATCCACAAAATTCCATTTGAAAGGTGCTTTCTTAAGGGTTCCTTATGGATTCATGCATACATATTCATGGAAAATTAGAACAGTATGACCACTCAGAAATAGGAAATGTTTGGGTAAATGAGTTCACTAGTGAGGACTTTGCTTTGAAGCCAAAGTATCAAGATTTGGTTATGAAGAGACTCAATGTGTGGCAAGGGATTCCCAAATTTCCCAAAAAAATTATTGGGTAAGGATTTCTTCGAGCCGCATCCATGACAAGTCTGTGTTGATGAATATGCCTAGGTTGATCACAAAGGAGGTGATTTAAGAATTTATAGGGTTATATTCAACTAGACCTATTCTACTGCTTAAGTTAGTAAAGAATGAATTTTTGATGGATATAACCATTGTGACATAAGATAAAAGGGAACTTACAATGAAGAGCATAAAAAACCCTAATATGAAGTATGCAACAATGATGATTCGATATAAGGTTTACTTCTCAAACAAAGAAAAAATTATTTTGGCCACCGCCTATTGGAACTATTAGATTTTGAAAAAATCTCATTGGCCATTTAGGCTAATTAGTTTCCCAAAGAGTCCATACTGCAAATATAAAAAAATTCACGTAGCCCACTCACCAAGGTCCAGGTCAATTTTTATCATATGATCACATAGAATTTATCTAACCCTGAATATTTGATATATGACAGATATCGACATAAGAGAATGTAGGTCTCACCAATACTCATACACATCCTTTTTAGTATATTGGCAAGAAATCAGTTGTGTCATGCCGATGAGAATGCAAGTTGGAACACACGGGCTCACAGTTTCTATCAGCAGGACAATATCTATCAGCATGATAGTGTAAGGTCATATCGAGCTCATATTCATCTCACTGCTAGGAGCACAAGGAAAGATATCGGTCAGACTAGAGTCATTAGGGTGAGATTTCAAAAGACAGCTTGAAACATTCACCGATCTCGCCGAAAAGGTAAAGAGGATTCATTTGATGAGACAATGATGTTGAGGAGAGTTTGGGGAAATCTTTCCAACCTCTCATGTTATACTGGTAGGATTGGGCATGATGACATGTATGGAGATAAAGAATTGTCAGATGGAAAATGTGCGTGGTCTCATTGAAGAAATAATGTATTGATGAGATGAGCATTAGCAGGGAGATCTAAGGAAGGTCACGACGAGTATTATTCCATTAGCAGGACAATTACTTTGCCTTGGAGATTTGAGCTGACAAAAGGAATACCTCGGTGAGACAAAGAACTTTCAGAATGAAACAGAGAACTGTTGGCCCGACTCATTAAGTCATGGTGATATAAAAACTAAAAGGAAAGTTGTCGAGGAGACTTAAGGTATTGAGGGAACAACAAGATTTCTTAGTGGGTGGGTGAACATTGAATATAATGATCGGCCAAAGATTTAAAATGTCTTATCGATGTATTACATGATATGACAATGAGAATTTTGAAGAGCTTGCTACATTTGTGTCACAACCAAGACATTAATGGTACCATGAAACATAGAAGATTTTGTGAATCTAGGAGAACATAATTAAAAGCATTTTCATGGAATTAGTAGCAAAGGAGACCAGAGGAATGAGAAAAGGATTGGAGTGCTCGTTCAGCTTGGAATTTTAGGCGAAGTACAGTAAGTTCTTCATCCCTTGAATCTTGTAAATTTCCAAGAATGGAAAGCACTAGTTCAGAGAAATCAAAAGGTAGAAAACATGGGGAGAGTAGTCAATCAAAGGGAAAAAAGCAGAAAACCGAAATTCAGTTAGAGGGTACCAAACAAAAATTGAACCAAGATCTCATAGACTAGCTACCTGGTTCTAGACCTAAAGCTAGATGCTCTGCACAACTTAGGGTAGAGGTGGACAAATTAGATGATAAATGAAAATTCATAGGAGATGTTTGGACCCCAATTAGAGGCTATGAATTATTCAGCTTCCATTACTATCAGAGGAATCGTTTTGAGCCAGTATCTAACCCATGGAAGCTCAATTTAGGTAAACTAGTTTTCCCTAATGTTTCTGTCAATGTCGAATTGGTGAAATTGTTATCCACTCATTATAATCCGAAACATAAGGCCATATGTGATCTATCTGGGAAACCATCGATACATTTGTCAAGAAATGCAATAACTAAAGTTTTCAAATTAGAAGGGATGTGCAATAAAAATATTGTAAGTGAAGAGCTCGAGAATGAATTTAGAAGGATGGACACCATTTATAAAGTTTGGAGATTACCCTTGTATAAAATCAGGCATGGTGGCAAACCTATTCCAATGCAAGGAAAATGAAGGACAACCATTTCATGTGGATCTTTTCGAGCCTTATATGAAGTATACCTATTTTTCAGTAGGATAGCTATTGGGAATGGAAGTTCCAGAGCGTATGGAAATTGTGCCTATGGTTATTGTAGCAGATATTCAATATCATAACTCAAGGATGTTTGATTATGCCTCATATGTGTTTAAGGAACTTGATGCTGGGTTAATGACAATAAAAAATGGAGCCTTTGTCCTGCACCTTAGGAATTATTCACTACTGATGCACTTGGTGTTGTACTTCGGAAAGGATTTAGGGTTGTGGCCCCAGGAGCTAAGACTTTCACAATTTGATAAAGAAGGCAAGCCATTACCTATTTAGTCATGGACTACTGTTTGGGACAACAGGTTTGCAAATTCTAGTTCTATACATTTTGAGGAACACTTTGCAAAACCCTTGTATAAATTTTATAATCGTCCATGTGACTACTCCTTGTCTGACAAGATAAAAAGGTTTCTCAGACCTAAAGATTTTGATGGACCAATCGGCCACAATTGGGGAGATTGGTATTGTCTTGAGAACGCCACCATGATTAGGGTCTATAGATTTGAGGATGCTCCATTTATCTTTCCTAGAACATTTCCAGACCAAATTGCCCACTTAGAAATTGTTAGGCAAATGGATTTCTTCAGTGTCATATATTTAAGCTCTTTTAGAAAATAGGCTTTTATGCCTAGTACACTGTGCTTTGGTGATTTTACTGTGTTAGCAAAGGAAGGATACAATCTGATTCTTGATAGGTTGTCACAATATAACATGAGAAGAGGACGATTGAGTAAAAATTTTGATCCAGAGGGGTATATTCATTCTGCTAAATAGAAGATAAACTTTGGAGGGTATTACCATGTGCCCTTCTAGTTTGATGATATGATAAGAAAATTTGAAGCAAAAGAAGCAAAGATGGTGATTGAAAAACATAATCAAGAGTTGTTGGATATAGAATTTTTGTCCTCTAGTGAAAAGGTATCAAAGGCTAATGTGTCACAAGGTCCACCTAGTAAGGTGCCAAAGATAAGAACCCAGGACTACACCTATTCTGTTAGAGAATTGAATGTCAAGGAAAGTGTAGATGCCGATACAAGACATGAGGAGTACAAATATTTTATAGTAGATGATGAGTTCATAAAATCCTCAGAGTTTAAATCCTTTTTATGTAAACAAAAGGGAAAAGAAATTAGACAACAAGTTGAAAATGTGACACCAGGAAATGAAGAACAGTTATTGAAAAGCTTAAGATATGATGTAGAGAAAGAAATGACAAGTATGACCCTTAAGAAAGGGAGAGAAATGTTGGAGAAGGCTAGTGTCATGAATTTCCCAAGATTAGACCTCAATTCTATATTGGTTTTCAATAGTTTCCTTAAGGATAACAATACTACACAAAAGCTCAGCATAGAAAGGGTGATGAAAGTGTATAGAGGATCAAAATACAATTTTGATGAGGAGACATTGATGATTTGGGCCTTATGTCCACCTCACAAGAGGTTAGTTGTCATTGATACTGAAAAGGCATTTGGACACGTCATGACTTTAAAGGCTGGCAAAGCTGATCCAGTTGCAAGTGCAAAAATTGGGATTAATATCGCCAAACTGAATAAAGCCCAGATACAGGCATTGATCAGAGAAAAGGAGATGTACAAATAAAATAATGAAATAATGTTGAGAGAAAATGAGTGTCTAAAGGACTTAGTGAATTTTACAATAGGGCCAACAAAACTGCTCATCCAGGGTGAAGATTCTCAGATAAAAGACCATTGGGAAGGATTGAGTGCATACTCTCAAGGGGAATATGACACACTTACAGTAGTAATCAAAAGGAGGCAGGCCAGTTTAAGCATTTGGTTAAAAAAACTTTGGGGAAAAATCTCACAGTACTTTGATGCAATAAAAGAACATAGAAGGGTGGATGGCAGAATCCAAGAGACACTTGAGGAAATAAAAAAGCCTGATACTCCTGACAATGCAGCAATTGAGGATGCTAATCATGTTATGGATAAGGACAAATAATTCTTTGAAGAGTTACAGGAGGATGCACAAGAATTAATAGAAGCCACCGAAAATGGATTAACTATGTTCCTCAATGATGAGGGAAAATTAAAAGAAATGGCTGCATGGAAGAATGAAAGTGAATTAATATTGCAGGAGACTTTAAAGACAACCACTACAAAAGATGCAACATTGGATGAAGCATGTGAGAAAAATGAATGGATGGTGATGATGGAGATCATGATCTGCAATGCATTAGGAGATGCAAATACACATGAATGCCGAGGTTACACTGATAACATGTTGGGAGCTCATTTATGGATTAATAGAGCTTAGTTAATGTTAATCTTGTTAGTATTTCATTCTTAAGACATTTTTTGAAAGGATGCATCTTTTCAGGCGGTTGATGTGTATAAATATCCATTCTTGTAACAAAGTAATGGAGATAGTAGTTAGAAGATAGATAGTAAAGATATAATATTTCCAAAATGTTTTCATCCACAAAGACTATGTTTCATGTATAAGTTTTAAGGAAGATAGTGAAAGACTGTTGATTCAGTGGCTTCATTCTGGTATCATTTGTTTGTTGGATTTTTTCCAATTGTTTGATTGTCTCCAATCTGATGTTTCTTGATTTTTTAAGTGCACATTTTCTGTATTTGTGTAATTTGATTAATTGGTTTCTTTAAAGAATAATTAAATTACTTTCAGTCAATTATAGTACTCTGGGAATGTTATTTGGATCATTAAAAAGAATCAAATAGTTAGGATTGATATTCTGCCTCAAGTAGGGTCTGTCAATCATATTCTTGCATGTTTATACCAGTTATAAACAAATATGTGTATGCCAAACAATTAGAGAATTTACCAAATAGGAACCACTCATCCTAAACTTTCATTTGACTCTATTTTATCCAACAAGGCACTAGTCTTTCATATTTTATTATTTAATTTTATTCATTTCATTTAACATCCATTAACTAAACATATCAGGCTTCACCTTCATATTGCATATACTATTTATACCAAATTTTATCTGATATTGCATATACAATTTATACCAAATTTAGACAAAATATTTCCACTATCAAATTGCCATTGTGGATAGTTTAGTCAAGTAGGGAGCATAGTTCAAAATCTACAATATTTATATAGGTACAACCACCTTGGTTTAGCAGAGCCTTAAGAGTAGAAGGTTCAGTTGTGCTTGTTGGTCTTGTTAGTTGGCCAATGGCATTGTGAGAGCTTGGCAACCTCTCATGGTTCAAACCTGCATTTTTGGGACCTAACAAATTGGTGACTCTACTGGGGAAACTTGAGAGAAGTCCAGTGATAGGCAGCCTTTCCTTATAGGGTCATTGAAGAGATTCATAGTTAAAAAATTTGAAAATTGACTCCGTTGGGTGAAATAATAGCTTTTTTATTTTTCTCACTTTAAAAAAAAAAGTGGGTGGTGACTCTAAATGAACAAGTGCATTGAGACTGATAAAATAAAATATAGATCAAAAAGAAATTGCCCTAGAGTTCAAACTATCATGATTGCGCACAACATGCAAGGAAGAAGATCATTGTACAAAGATAGTGAGGGTCCTAGTGATAAAAGTAAGTGGAATTACAAAAATGATCAGGGCAAGAAAGTTTCTAAAGACTTGGGCCCAACAGCTAAAAAGAAAACATCGAAACCACTGGTGGAAACGCATAATTCATATGATGCATTAACAAATGAAAATAACCCATCCAAAGAAATTCACACTCCAGAGGAGAAGAGAAACCCCCTCTGGCAAATGAACTATGAGAAGGATGACATACATGGCTATTTTTGAGGCTAAAAAAAGGAGAGAGTTTGAATATGAGCAAAGAACAACACTTTTTGAGGAGGAACTTGAATATGAAGAAGCATCTGAAGAAAATCATGAATTTATGATCCGAGATGAGCCAGATACACAGTTAGAATGCATGAGGCAAGAAACAAAAAGATTAATAATAGAATATGAGAAAAGGCTTCAAGAAATGAAAGAATTTGAGAGATTGAAGTTGCAAAAGGCTCAGATTAAAACACCAATGGCTGACTCACCTAAATATATGCCCCCTCATAAAAATAATAATATGAGACTATCAAATTCTCCATAGGCCCACCGAAATCAACTAAGGAACCAATATGGACATCAAAATGCTTCACCACAACATAAGGGTGTTCAACCACCTCCTTGTCAGTAGCATGTACCCCCACAAGGTCAACAATATGTGGCAAATAAGAATCCATTATACTAGCATCAGCATTACCAAAATCCTCCTCCACAATATACAACCATGATCAGGAAATTTGATTTGGCCTGATTTCAAATCTACCCTTACCCCTTGGATAAAAATTGGAGAAACTTAGTCCCAAAATTCATAGGAAGTAGTGCAGTCATAGCCGAGGAGCATCTGATAAACTTTAAAGTAGTTATTCAGGACTTGGACATGCAATGTGAGGATGTACAGATGAGATTATTTATGATGTCTCTGATTGAGGATGCCAGGGATTGGTTTAACATTTTACAAACAACATTCATTGACTCCATTCATATATTTTATGAGTAGTTTCTCTAGGAATATGGGAATCAATGTGCATCAGAGTTTTCTTTGCATGAGTTGGTAACTATCCAAAAGCATCAAAATGAGTCAGCTTATGACTTTAATCAAAGGTTTTCCAAACTACATAATAAGATACATCATGGATCCAAGCTTATTGACCCTATTGCATTGAGAATCTACTTGAAAGCTTTTGATCCCAAGACAAGATATGAACTTAGGAACAAAGATCCTAGGAACTTGGCTGAAGCTCAAAAGATAGCACTCACAATTGAGAATAACAAGAAGGTTGCAGGGATGATTTATAAAAGGGAAAACCCTAGGGCTCCCCCATATGCTCCCCCAAATAGACAAGAAAATACATATAAGAATGAAAGACCAAGGTTACATGGCATGCCTTATAATAAAAATTGGAAGGATGGAAAGCTAGTAAATGATAGACCAAGAAATAAAGAAACACCGGATCTGTTAAAAAGGAAAGGAGCATATATGGTAGATAAAAGTCCCTGGTGCTTAGTATGTTATGCACCACACTCCCTAGAGCATTGTGTTATAGCTCAGTCAATACCAGAAGAAGATACATTGGAACATGTTGGTGGTGAAGACTAGAATGTCCATTTAACTTCCCACACCCTCATTGCTTTGGAGAAAGAATATTCATCTTCAGAGGAGGAGGGATATGAGTATGATGTTGACCATCAAAAATACAATATTCATATGGCAGAGCAACATGTTTTTTCTAACCATGAAGAAAGTGAAAATGAGAAAAATCCCCCTATTACATCATTTCAAACTAATAGGTATAGTATAAGGAGACCAAGTGAAGAAGAGATTGAGAGGTTGACTATTTTAGCAGTGGAAGAAGCTAGAAGCAAATATCAGTTGAGGAACATAACAATGAACAAAGATGAGGGTGTCCCAAGAGGAATATTTGTAAAAAATAAAAAGGTACCAAATGAGACACTAAAAAGGATAGATGATAAGCAATCTGACAAAAAAGAACAGAAGTGGGCTTCTAAAGAGGAAAGTAAATAAACCCCCATTGAGAAACAAAATCCAAGTCAAACATGCAAAGGGGAAAAGGAAGAAAGCAAAGGAGAATTGATAGAACCAAAGAAGGTGATAAGAACTGAAGGTACATCTTTTGATTTCATACAAACCTTATCTCAACTAAAAATATATGTCCCATTACATGAAATGATGAAAATTAAGGAATATAGGGAAGGTTCCATTCAATTGATGTCTAATGGGAATCAAAATATAAACCTTGAAAATAAGGAGATCCTCGGAACCACTAATAAGAAGAAGGAAATAAAAATTTCAAAAGCTTGCTTAATGAATACACCATATATTGACCCATTTTTTACCACCTTGCTCATAAGTGGAAAGTTAGTGAGAAATTGCATGATAGATTTAGGTGCTTCCATGAATATCATGCTAGTAGGGGTGATGAAACAACTCGATATGAGGGTAGATGTGGAAGGAGGTAAATTTTACACCATGGATAGCATGCCTATTCCAGTTGTAGGATTAATAAATAATGTGGAAATAAGGTTAGCAAATTACCCCCAAGCTGCCTACAATATTGATATAACCGTAATTGACACACCTCCTCAGTTTGGAATGCTTTTATCAAGACAATGGACTGCAGCAATAGGGGGTAATGTGCAATTTGATTTATCAAATGCAACTATACCAGTAAATGGTGAAGAGGTCAAGTTGTATAGGGAGCCAAGAATGAATCAAATTGTTTAGTGTGTTCCTCAAGAACAACTTAATTGCTTCTATGATGTAGATTTGGGGAGTTTTAGAGTAGAATTATCATAGCCTGAATTAGTGAACAATGACCTAATTGATAAACATATTTCTGAAAATCAACAAGGGGTATGGAAAATGTACTTTGATGGGGCATGTAGCCAAGAGGGTAATGGTGTTGGGATATTTTTATATCTCTTGAAGGTATTACATTCAAATATTCATTTTTGTTGGCATTTGAATGTACAAACAATGTGGTAGAGTATGAAGCCTTGCTGATTGGGTTGAACATGGCTGTCATGCACAAGATTAAACTGTTGACTATATTTCGAGACTCTGAACTAATTTTATCACAGGTCAAATCAAAATATGTTGCAAAGAACAAGAGGCTGAAGCAATACAGGAATTCTATATGGGATACAATTGATTTATTTGATTCTTTCTCCATTGATTGGGTGGATATGTCAAAAAATATAATGGCAGATTTCCTAGCCAATGTAGCATTGAAAAAATATGATATCACGCTGGTAGGAGTGTCTCAAATTGAATTCAAAACAAGACCTATTGTACCTAACAATATATAAAGTTGGCAAGTTTTCAATGAGGAAACTAACCTCCTAATGTTTCTTCACTGTATAGACCAATATGAAGCTCAAGAAATTGATTTTAATGCCTTTGTTGAAGAAGTAGATGGAGAGCAGATAGTATTCGGGAAGAAGGTCTTACAACTTAGAACTAATAATCTCCCTAAAGAACTAATAGCATTGGAGAGGGTATATGATGGAAATGATCGGTCCCTTATGAAACAAACACCAGTTAAGAAAGAAGATATTGAAGAGGTAAATTTAGGGACTAAATTGGCACCAAGAAAAGTGTATATTGGAAAGAAAATAAGCCCAACAGTTCGAAGAATTTTGATTTAACTACTAAGAAAATATAAACATGTGTTTGTATGGTCTTATGAGGATCTCAAAGCGTATAGGGAGGACCTATTTCAACATGAAATTCCATTGAAACAAGATGCAAAGCCTTTTAGGCAGAAAGAAAAACCTATTAACCCTACATTGGAACTAAAGATGTAGGAGGAATTAGCCAAGCTTAGAGATGGAGGTATCATTAAACCAGTCAGAAATTCAACATGGGTGTCAAACCTCGTTCCTGTGAGAAAAAAGAACAGAGATATTAGATTGTGTGTGGATTTCAGAAATTTAAATGTGGCATCTCTCAAAGATAATTACCCTCTACCTAATATGGAGGCTATACTGCATAAAGTGATAGGCTATGAGCTGTTATCAATGATGGATGGTTTCTCTGGTTATAATCAGGTTAAAGTCAGGGAGTCTGAGCAATACAAGACAACTTTTACAACTCCATGGGGAACATATGTCTATGTGAGAATGCCCTTTCGTCTCACAAATGCAGAAGCAACCTTTCAAAGAGCTATGGACTTAGCATTTGCAGACTTGATTAATGCTATAATGGTAGTATATCAACATGACCTTATTGCTTACTCAAAAATGGCTGAAGATAATGTAGAACATCTAGAAAAGATATTCATTAAATCTTTAGAATATGGCATTAGTTTGAACCCTAAAAAATGTCATTTTGTTGTCACAGAGGGAAAAATCCTAGGACATATTGTGTCAAAGGAGGGAGTTAGAATAGATCCTGAGAGAGTTGAGGCCATAGACAAGGTTCCTATTCCTAAAAATTTCAAAGCCATCCAATCATTCTTTGGACAAATTAACTTTGTTAGGAGGTTTGTGTCTACTTTGCTGAAATTGTTAAGCCCATATCAAAAATGCTAAGGAAGGGACAAAAAATAGAATGGACTCCAGAAGCACTGGAAGCTTTTGTATCCATCAAAAGGGCCATCAAAGAAGCCCCTTTCCTCAAATCTCTTTACTTTACAAAACCTTTTCAAATATTTTCATTTGCTTCCTTGCACACTATAGCTATTGTTATGTTACAAAAAATGAGGATAGTCATGAGCAGCTTGTGTCCTTCTTTAGTAAGTCATTATAGGGATCAAAATTAAAATATTATATAATGGAAAACAAGACTTTTCACTAGTAAAAGCCACAAAAGCTTTTAGACCATATCTTGTTGGAGCCAAGGTGATTGCATATGTTCCTCATGCAATTGTTAAAGACATTTTAGCCCAATCAAAAGTAACAGGGAAGAGATGCAAGTGGATTAACAAAATCTAGGAGTTTGATATGGAAATACAGATTACCAAATTGGTAAAAGGCCAAGGTTTTCCCAAGTTAATGGCAGAAGAAAATATTGAAGAAAATCAAATTTGCAATGTAGAAGATGAAGGAAATACAATTGCAAGTATTGAGCATACACCTTGGTATACAGACATCATGTATTACCTTAGAAACATGAAGTGCCCTGAAGGATTTAGTGATAACTAAAGAAGAACTTTGAAACTACAAGCATCTAAATATGTATTCATAGAATGTGATTTATTTTGAAAGAATAGGGATGGGATGTTGTTATGTTTAGATGAATCACAGGCTGAACATGTTTTAAAAGAAATGCATGAAGGGGTCTATGGAGACCATTATTCTGCAAAGACAATTGCACATAAAATTCTCAGGGTGGGTTATTACTGGCCAAAGGTCTTTAATGATGCTTTTTCATATGTAAGAAAGTGTATGGCATGTCAGAATTTTTTAGGAAAAATGAAATATCAAGGAGCTTTACCACTTAGTCATATGCAGGTTGAAGCCCCATTTCATCAATGGGGAATAGACTTTATTGGGGAGATACAAGAGAAATCAAGTGGAGGACACAGATGGATACTGGTGTCCACTGATTACTTCACCAAATGGGTAGAAGCAATCCCAATCAAGCAAGAGACGAGTAAAGTTGTGATCAATTTTTTGATGGATAACATTATTACCAGGTTTGGTATACCATTAAGATTGATTACAGACAATGGGATGTGTTTTAGATCTGATGAGTTTAAAAATTTATGTGGTACGCATGGTATTAATGTTTCTTATTCTACTCCTTACCACCCACAAGCTAATGGTCAGGCAGAGTCCAGCAACAAAAGCCTTCTAAAAATCATAAGGAGAATTTTAGGAGGAAATAAAAAGGTATGGGATTCAAAATTAAAGTTGGTTGTTTGGGATGATAGGATTACTGTAAAAAAGGCAATTGGAAAATCCCCATTTGAACTAGTATATGGAACATAAGCTAGAATGCCATTTCAAAATTTGTTGCCAGTTTACAAATCCATCCTTCAAGAAGACATAGAGGTTTCTGAACCAATGAAAGAGAGAATGGAACAATTGGAAGAGCTTGATGAGATGAGAAGACTAGCTCAAAACTAGAATATGAAGTTGCAAACACAGATGAAGTATTTATTTGATAAAAAGGAAAAAGATAGAAAATTTGAAGAAAATGATCTGGTATTGATGTTGAATGCCAGGTGCCAAGAGAAAGGAAAACATGGGAAATTTGAAGCTTTATGGTTGGGACCTTTTGTTGTTGTTGGTAAAACAGGAGAGAATTCATATTATCTACAAAACGTGGGTGGTGAATAACATGAGTTGCTTGTACATGGGAAATTTTTAAAGAATTTTTTCTCTTAAAAGATATAAAGGATTAAGAGTTGTTAGTGCATGGACAACTCTTAACAAACCTTTCAGAAAATTTTCCATGCACAGTAGTATAGGAGATAAAAGGTACAAGAATTGCTAGTACATGGATAATCCTGGGATTCCTTTATTTAAATTTTTTCCATGTACAGTAGTGTAGGATCATGTTCATCTCCAGTTGTTTTCATTTTTCCTTCTCATAAATCCATAAATGGTTGGTCTGCTCACCCAAAGATCTGGATCCTCGCAATGATCTTAAAATCATTCATCCCCAGATGGAGCCACTATTGGAACTGTTAAATTTTGAAAAAATATCTTTGGCCATTCAGGCTAATTAGTTTCCCAAAGAGTCCATACTGCAAGTATAAAAAATTTCACGTAGCCTACTCACCAAGGTCCAGGTCAATTTTTATCATATGATCAGATAGAATTTATCTAACCTTGAATATTTAATATATGACACATATCAACATAAGAGAATGCAGGTCTCATTGATACTCATACATATCCTTTTCAATATATCGGCAAGAAATCAGTTGTGTCATGCCGATGAGAATGCAAGTTGTAATGCA
Organism: Sequoiadendron giganteum; assembly: GCA_007115665.2. Classification (NCBI taxonomy): domain Eukaryota; kingdom Viridiplantae; phylum Streptophyta; class Pinopsida; order Cupressales; family Cupressaceae; genus Sequoiadendron; species Sequoiadendron giganteum. Next base: position 522,227,035 of record CM021105.1, on the reverse strand, counting down.
ATAGGATTCATTCGATGAGACAATGATGGCGAGGAGAGCTTGGGGAAGTCTTGCCAACCTCCCATGTTATACCAACAAGATTGGGTGCGATGACATGTATGGAGATAAAGAATTTTTGGAGGGATAGTTTGTGTGGTATCATTCAATAAATAATGTATCGATGAGATAAGCATCAGCGGGTAGTGTAAGCTCTCAAAAATGAATGGTTCTATGGAGAAGAACCATCATTTCTGGACCTCAACAATAGAGTAGTTTCAGATTTAAAAGCAAAAAGTAGAAATGAAACTATTCTAAACTACCATAAGATAATCAAAATGATTCCAAAAAAAAACCAATCTCCATTGACATCCTATCACCAAAGTCTTGTTATGCACTTTTGCTCTCAGATTTTTGCAAGCATAGATGCATCAAGAGACTATTAGTGAATGGATTAAGAAAAGTTGTAAAGATATGCGTATGTGCAAGATTCGTGTAGGGGTCAAAATGAGAAGAGATTCATGTTTAAATAGGAATCTCTGATGACAAAGAGGTTGAGATGGAGAAATGTGGGATAAACAGATATTGCAATAATGAATTTTTAAAATCCCACATGGTGTAATGAAATGGAATGCATATGAGTGGAAATGATAAAGAAGATAGATTAAATGAATAGTGAAGGATTGAATAAAATAATTAAATGCATATATTTTTAATATGGATGAAAATGGTTTATTAATGTTTTATCATGAATTATTTTAATGTTTATATGAGAATGATCTATGTAAGAATGATAATTTGTCAAAATGAAAATATTTAATTTATGAATGCTTATGAAATGTTTTATGAACAATTATTATTTATTATGCATTATGAATGATCATGTTGTGAAATTATTTAGTGATTTATATAAATGCAATATGAAGTGAATGATTTATGCAAATGATTTGATTTAAATGATAATATAGTTCTATTTTGAAATGCTAGTGAATGATTATGATAATGAACTTATTATGATAATGAATGATAGTGCAAAATGATAATGTGACGTATGCAAATGATAATGCAATGATTTAGTGATTTGATGAAATGCATGGATAGAAGCAAGTATTGAATGAATTGATCATTTTAATCAATAGATGAGTAATGTGATGCGAAGATAAATTTGAGTGTCTACATTTTGCCGCTCTTTGAGACAATGCAGCTTGTCACATTGTTTCAAAGAAAAATATCTATCAAATGATACATGCCCTAGATATATCTTGGTAAGGAATATGATAAGAATGATACGCCCCCTCAAGAGATTGATTGGATAGGTTGTAAGAAGATTAATCTCTCGATAGATGTGACCAAGAAAATGATCAGATACTTGATATTGTGCAAGTGATAAAACAGTGGTGTACATTTGATGGAAATGCACAATCGATAGGCATAACTAAACAATTGATGGAAATGATCAGTATAGCCAGGTTGATGAGCTGATGAAGCTGATTGAGATTGATGCAAGTGCAAGACAAGTTGATAGAATGATTGGCTAATTGATTAAGGTGACATGAGATTTGGAGATGCAAGTTGATTGATTTTTCTACGACAAGAAAGATGAAGAAAATGAAATGCAAGAAATGAAAGATGCAAGATGGGAGAAAATGAAGGTGATGAAGCCTCTTATGCCTTTTAAGTGATTTTATCATCATCGAGCTTATTATGTCGCAAATTAGTATAAGCGTCTAGATAACATGAACATCTAGATGACCTGAATACTATTTGCATTTTTATTTAGTAATGAAGTATAAGCATCTAGGTATTAGAACCCTAGATGACCTGAATACTTATTACATGGAAGACACTATCAGACAAGGAATGCTCTCATCCACACTAGACTCATAGGTCCTTGATGGTTTTAGACAACCATGTCTTAAGACGAGTCGTCCTATGAATAAGAAACAATCCACAAACAACAAACAAGTGAACATGCCCCATCATCGCCTCTCTAGTCCCAAGCATCCTGGAGAAGCTAAAAGACATGCCACCAAAGATAAAATCATAAAATAATCAAAGACAAACAAACAAACATGCATCATGCTTTGATATGGAACTGATTCTTGGTACGGTTGTATGCTTTTGATTGGATTTGGAAAAAGGGATTGATAGGTATGCTGCAATATTTGCTTGATTGTTACTCATGATGCAGTTTGATTTTGCTGAAGTTCAAAGCTATGTGGTGATCTGAAAGTGTCAGTATTGAGGGATTTTTGAAGTTATTTGATTTTTTGCATTTTTGGAATATTTGACATTTTTTTTTTTTTTCTTAGATTTTTTCAAGACATTTTATGATTTTTATGGAATTTTTCAAGACATTTTATGTTTTTTATGTATTTTTTCAAGACGTTTTATGATTTTTATGGATTTTTTCAAGACATTTTATGATTTTTATGGATTTTTTCAAGACATTTTATGATTTTTATGGATTTTTTCAGGACATTTTATGATTTTTATGTATTTTTTAAACGTTTTATGATTTTTATGGATTTTTTCAAGACATTTTATGATTTTTTTGGATTTTTTCAAGACCTTTTATGATTTGTATGGATTATTTTTCAGGACATTTTATGATTTTTATGGATTTTTTTAGGACCTTTTACAATGGAAAGAGATGCATCGCAAGCAAGTAGACAGACAAAGAGGGTAGTTTCTCTGACCACGAGATGCTCAATATCCTAACCCATGGCTAAGGTTGAGGAAATGCCCCACTGAGGAATAGGACCAATCTAGTACGCATGACAAAGTAAGCAAGTGAGGGGATTGTTGAACAATTCACAAGCCATGGTGAGTGTGAAAAGGATATGATGAAGTGGAGGGTGAATGAAAATGGGATGAAAAGATCAAGTAGAGCTCCAAAGGAAGAAGGAGCAAAGCCATTACACATGGCGCCGATTTCTCGATTTTCACCCTAGTACTTGCTCAAGGCGCCACCGAAGTGGTTTTCACCATTGAACGAATTGATTCTCTTTACTATTTTAACTTTTTTTTATTTTTTATTTTTTTGTATTTTTTTCAGGACTTTTTTCTTTATGTTTTTTGTAACTTTTTTAGGACTTTTTCCTAGCTCTCTGAAGCAAGATATAGAATTGATAGATGTCAATCCATAGACTTCCTTGATGATTGCTTGATCTTGTGTGGATGACCATGTTGGATGAAAGTACCCGATCGAGATGAGGAGTACAAGTGGAAAATATGAAGGATGATAGGTGTGGTAGATGAAAGAGACTATGGTAGGATCCCTAATGTGCACACTATGTGGCCCATCAAGCTTCAACCAAAAAGGAGCTTGGGCAACCGATGAGCTAGAATACGTGAAGGGATCGTCATCAAAGGTACATTGAAAGACATCACCGATGGTGTGATATGCCAGATATGTGAACATGGATGGGTGGAATGGAATATATGGTATGAGTGAGAGTGACGTGGATGGAGACCTTGGATCAACAAGTTCCTTTTTTTATTTTCTTCCTTGATAGATGCCCCCAATGATTTTTGATGGAGAGGCATAATTGGAGATTGAATTTTTCTTGCTTTCACTTTTGACTTTTATTTTTGCTTTGTCCAATAGCTTTTTATTTTGGCTAGGGGACTTGTCTTGATCTTCTTTTGTTTTGGATTTGTCCAATAGCTTTTTATTTTGGCTAAAGGACTTTTCTTGATCTTTCTCTCTTTGCATGCTTTCTTTTGATTCTGGATCTCCATTTGAAAAAGATGCTTTTACCTTTGATTCTTGAATTACATCTTTTTTATTTTCTTTGGGTGATACTTGTTGATCCATGTCTACAAGGCAGATGGATGTGGGTGAGATGGTTGAGGGGGATGGTGTGATAGGAATGTTTAGTGGGAAAATGGGAGTGGTGATGCCATCAACGAAGTCTTTGGGACTATCCTTTTCAGTACTGCTAACGTCAAAGGAAGCTTGCACATCCTTAATGACTTGGAAAGATGTCTTAGTAGATGTGACAATAGGAGATTCATATCCTAGCCTAGGGTAGGTGGGATGGAAGGATGATGCTTGTATATCCTTGGTAGGGTCATGATCAAAGAGTGGGTTACCATAGATATCCTAGTTAAACATGGGGTTATCATAAATATGAAAAGATTGAGTGGAAGCAAATATGGCAAATGTAGGTGTATCATCAGGATCCCAAAAGGTTTCAATCCAAGCATGGTCATCTTTTTGTGTTCCTTCTATAGCTATCTTGATATCATTGTTGGAATTTTGACCCTCCTTGACAACATTAGCAATTTATTTTGTCGATAAATTATCCATACGGTATTCTCCACATCCCATATCATGGATTTGGACCTTGGGGTTTGATGGTGCAATAAATGAAGTAGATGCTTTTAAGGACTCAGGATCAACATATGCTTGAGAAGGAGGTGCTTCACGATTACTTGGGATTGTGATTTCAGTTTTAGGGCTTAGATTATGGTAATACATGAAAGGGTTGGGATCTCCTTGTATTGTGATTTCAACACCATTGTGTGGGAATTTAATGCACTGATGGTATGTAGAAGGTATTGCTTGCATTGCATGAATCCAAGGTCTTGAAAGGAGGATATTATAGGTCAGTGGGAGATCAAGGACTTGGAAAACCACATCCTTTACCACAGGGCTGACTCTAATTGGTAGAGTACCTAATCCTTTAGAAGAGCATTCCTCTTCATCATATGCCTTTATGGTAATCTTGTTCCTTGGATCAATTGCATTTTCAGAAAACCCTAATTTTGTGATCAATTCTTAGGTACAAATATTAAGACTGGCTCCTCTGTCTATTAGAACTCGCTTGATCTTGGAATTATTGATAAGGACGTCAATGTGTAAAGCTACATTATGTGGTTGTCAAGGGGATGAATCATCACTTTCAGTAAAAGTGATAGTGTAAGGCGAGGTGATATGTCCCACCATAGCTTGGAATTGGTCTACATGTAGGTTTGTAGGCATTGTAGCAATAGCAAGTGCTTTATCTAGGATAACTTTATGCTTAGGAGATAGGCGTAGAAACTCAAGTATGGAAATTTGTGCGGGTGTTTTTCCTAAATGCTCTATGAGGTTATACTGTGAAGTTGGTGGAGTGGGTTTTGAATTCGGACCTCTAAGGATGATTGTGCCTTTGTGGGTAGTAACCTTGCAATCAGTGCTTTGCCTTTTATAATGAAAGTGTTTACATGATTATCAACCTCACTGATGTTATGTATGGTATAGTCATACTTAGTAGTAGTCTAGTTTACACCATCACTAGATTCAAGGGCCTTTCCTTTATCCTTGTCATGCTTAGGGAAAGGGTTCTTAAACACCTCGCGATCAAAGTTACCGGAAGGAGTGTGTCCGTCAACCACTATCTTACCATCATCAATAAGGTCCTATATTAGATGTCGAAGTTTATTGCAACTATTAGTCTTATGTCCTTTATGTCTATGATAGTCGCAAAAGTGATTCTCATTCCACCATGGCGGTTTGACTTGTGGATTATATTCCTTTATTTTAGGTAGGATTATAATATTGACTTCAAGAAGTTCTTTTAATGCGGATTCAAGTGATTGTCCCAATGGTGTAATATTTCGTTTAGGGAAACTTCTTTGTTTTTCTTTTCCTTTATCTGAAGATGAACCTTTGAGGTTATAAATAGGTGATGATGTTTTAGTTGCTTTTTCATCAACAACTCCGTCATTGACTACATTCTTGTTCTTTACCCAAAAAGGTGTCTTTTTGTTCGAATTTGATTTTTGATCTCTATCATTATTAAGTTTTATGGTTCCATCATCAATGAGAGTTTGTTCAATTCAGAATCCCATTTCTATGGCATCATAAAAGGAATCCAAGCATTTGAGGTGAGGTTCCATTCCAATTTCTTTGTTCAAATTTCGACAAAAGAGGTCAACCAATTCTTGATCAGGAATGACATAAGGTAATCGTTTTGTCAAATGTCTCCTTCTTTGCAAAAATGACACAAAAGATTCACCTGGTTTTTGTTTGGTGTTGAAAAGGTTTGTCATGGTCACTTTAAAGTCACAATTGAAACTATAATTGGAGAAAAATTTATCAGCCAATTCCTGAAAGGATTTGATGGTCGAGGGTAATTGTGAAAACCATTCCATCGCTTCTCCTCCTAGACTGCGGGGGAATAATCTCATAATGTATGTTTCATCAACTGCAAATTCCATGGTAGTTGCACAAAATTGTCTTAAGTGATGTTTAGGATCCCCTTTTCCATTATATTTGTCAAGTTTTGGTATGTCCCAATGGTTAGGAAAAGGTGGCATTGGTATGCTTGGATCAAAGGGATAAGGACATATATCTTCAATGGAGAACTTATGAGATGATGATTTACGGTTCTTAAGGGTGTCCAATTCTTGTCTCAATGTTCTAAGCTCATCCAAAATAGGATCATTTGTTGGTGTGGGTTTTGAGGTCTTTGAAGATCACATGTAACCTAGTTGTAGATAAAAGGGTCTATGATCTTTGATTCTACCATCGGTGTTTGTTTTGGGATGTTTAGATCCACTAGATTCAGGTTGGTCATTCATCGTGAGCAGTGACATGTCAAAATTAGGAGGCATTTTGATTCCTTCATCAACAAGGGCTTTGAAGTATTGTTGTGGGTTACGTTTGACTACCTCTGTAAGAAGTTTAGTGAATCTATGATCCTTAAGTGCTTCTTCTATATCAGATTTGGTTATTTCTTCATCATCAGTTTCATTTATTTCTCTAGTTGTAACACTAATGTTATCTTCGCCATCAAAGTCTCTTCCCCAAGGGTTCTCTTCCTTGTGAAACATTTTTGCTCTTGTTCTAGGGGTCATAGTTGATTGTTTTGATTTCCAATCCAAGGTAATGTATGAGACCTAAGACTAGGATGCAATGAAAAGGATATGATTCTAAGATGAGATATGGAAGTGGAAATGTATGGTATGACGAGCTAAAAGGCAACTCTAGGTCCAAAGTTGGTTATGATGTAAAGGCTTTACTTGTGTTATGATGGATAGACACAAGGACCAATAATCAAGAGAGGGTATGTAGGAGATGATGGACTCCAAAAGGATTTCCCTACTCAAGGATGATGAACCTCAAGTGATATGGGTGATAGATAGCCAATGGTTTGATTTCAAGACCTAGGAAGAGTAGCCTAAGTGCAAGCTAAGGGTTTTTTTTTATCGATGATGAATATGCAAAGGACTGAATTCCTGGAACATGCAAAGGTTAGGTGAGATGGTTTTGATATGCAAAGGGGTTGAACATGCAAGAACTAGGTGGAGTGTTATCTATATGCAAGGACTATGTAGTGTCACCTATGTATGTAAGACTAGTAATATGCAAGGACTAGGATGAAAGGTATATGAATATGTATGGATATGCAAGGCCTAGGTGGAATGCAAAGTCTAGATGGAATGCAAGGATTGAAAGATCAAAACTGAAGGATGATGACCCCAAGAAATCCAAGTGATAGGTTCATGTTGTATGTTTGTGTTGTTGGACCCTTTGAGATTTGCAAAGTTTGAGATGTTGCAAGTTACTAGGTGTGATGTTTGTTTGAGGTCTATTTTGGAACACACACGGAAGACATAGCAAACAAAGTGTTTGAGTTTAACAATACAAGCACAAATCCTAAGGTTGAAAAGTACAATATTTGCTAGATTCCACATGGGTTTCCCCAACCGCATATTCTTAGCAGGTGAATCTAGAAGCTTGGCTGCACGGGCTCCCCCTTACAGTGCACTCACTTCTCAGGCCAACCAAGCTTCCAACCCCCATGAAACTCCCATGGCAGATTGATCACCTCTACTAAAACCTGTGAAGATGTGGATGCCTTCACACCGATCGGTGCTGCGCTAGCAAATAAAAGGATTTTGGCAACTACACAAAGGTTTTTAATTCGAGAGCCCCATTCGAATGGCCATATATGGGGCACAAGATTAAGCTCCATTTAGGAGACATTCCACCTTGAAGAGGTTACGCTCAACAGGGTTTTGGGGAGTACTACTTGGTCCGTATGACATATCCGCACTCGTAATCCTAGGCTTTCCCTTAAGATTCACATTTATATACCAGTCGGGGGTAGCTTGGCCAAAAATCTCTGTTGCTAGTCTGAGTTGCCTTGGGGTGAGTACTTTTTCCCACCAAGGCGGGCCCAAGTTCTAGAGTCAATAACTATTTCTCTTGCACCCAGGATCACACAAGTGCGCAAGGGGAGAGTATACTTCGATTATTGAATCAGGGTAACACATAAAATAAATGGGTTTGACTTTCTGATCACCTAGTTTGCACAAGGTGAGAGCATAATCACCTACCACCTTCAAGCATAGCAAACAGTATTCATTGATCCCATAGTTAAGCTGATTTGAGAGAAGAAAATTATTCATTTTTAAAGCACCATTTGAAGTGTTTTCTAATTTCAAAGACAACTGGTTTCAAAATCATGTTTTCGTCAATCATTCTGCACCAAATGTTGTTAGTAGTTTTGATTTTAATCTTTGTCAAGCGTATATTTTGATTTTTAGTTCTTTAATGAAATGTCCTGCACAAGCCACAAAAAGATTAAATCAGCCCCCCACTAAGGCAAATCAAATCATGACCAAAATAAAAATAAAAATTTCTAAATTAAAATCTAAAAATTTATCCTAAAGTTAGAATGCAATCCCAAAATTAATCTAAACTAAAATTTAATCTAAGATTTAAAGTTAATCTAAATTAAAACTAATTTAAAGATAATCTAAAGTAAATAAGATCAAACTAAAGACTTAAATTTAATAAGACTAAATTAAAATTAAAAAAATGAAAAACTAAATTAAAAATTAAAAATCTAACCTAAATTAGCAATTATAATCCTAACTAATTAGAAATTAGATTCTAAATTAAATTACACTAATCTAAATTTAAATTAAAAATTAAAAACTAAATTCTAAACTAAATTAATCTAAAAACTAAAAAGACTAAAAATCTAAATTAAAGTTAAAAACTAAAACTAAATTTAAAATCTACAAAATAAAATCTAAAAACTAAAAATCTAAACTACATTAAGAAATTAAAATAGAATTAGTAACTAAAATCTAAAAAAACAGAAAAAAGGAAA